>APFE030249170.1:10690-31429 GCA_000404065.3 Pinus taeda
TTCAATTTAAAAGATGTCATGTAAACAATAAATAGGTTTTATTCAACATTATTTGTTTTGATATTATATACAAGAGGTTAGTCATAACATGATATAAGTCAATTGTATTGAAATTTAATATATAGGTTAAAAAAACAATATATGAAAACATTTCTATAATTTTATGTAATTAACTTTCCTAAATTTACAAGTAGTTATCCAAGTATTTCAATCAATTCCTTATGATGGAAATAAGTTTTATTCAATTTTATTTTGTTTGAGTTTATCTACAAAAGCTTAGTCATAATGCATGTCATCAATAATTTTTTGTGCTTACACTGAAATCAATGCACAATGTTAAACTAATTACCTTGAAATTAATGTACACCATATATCTAGTTACATCAAATAAAAAATCAACATCTTTACTGAAATCAATGCATCTAAGGTAAGGAATCAAATGGGATGAGAAATCAAAATCTACACTAAAATCAATGCATCTAATGCAAACAATCACGTAGGATTAGAAATCAACATCTACACTAAAATCAATGCACCTAGTGCTAGCAATCAAATAAGATTAGGAATCAACATATACATTGATATCAATGCATCTAATGCAAGCTCAATCAAAATAAGATTAGAAAATAACATCTTTAATTAAAGTAATGCATCTAATGCAAGCAGTGAAATAGAATTAAAAATAAACATCTACACACAAATCAATGCACCTATTGTAAGAAATCAAATAGGATTAGAAATCAACATTTGTACACTAAAATCAATGCATCTAGTGCAAGCAATTTTCTTCCCTTTCTCATGCCCTCCATCTATATTGATATATCCCTCCATCTCTCCTTCTTTGTCTCTTTATCTCACCCCCTAGACACACACTCTCTCTCTTTCTTCATATCTATCTATTTATCTCTCCCTCCCTCCCTCTATCTCTCTCTTCTTCCCTCTCCCCCCTCTCATCTATATCTCTATATCCCTTTGTATTTCCTTATTCATCTCTCTATATCACCTCGCAAACATACACATTGTTTCTCCATGTCTATTTATATCTCCCTCCCTCTCCATTGAAAATTGCATCAAGAAATTCTCAAGTTGGTTTTGCCTTAATTAAATTGAGAAAATTCAAATTTCTGCATCAACAGATAACTTGGATGATGTTAACTTGTATGACATGGCACGTGTCACCTATTTTTCTTAGTAAATTTGAGTTGGAGGAGTTAGAGTTCAGTTCCATGTGTGATTGCTAATCTATAGCAATCAAGGTCAGTTATCTCAGGTTGTTTTCATTTAAACTAGTTCCAAATTTTGGAGGAATTAGTGGAAGGTTAGAGTGAGACTTCAGTCAAACTCAGTGATCATCTAGTTAACTAATTAATCAACCCAAAATAGCTAGTGCATGTAGAAAATTCGAGTTACCCAGTTGAGGTGGAGATTCCAAGGCAATGTAACATCAATTGTAGATTAGTCTTGAGTGTGCATGTGTTGCATGCAATCAGATGATCAACTTAAGGAATTGCACAATTAAATTAGAGGAATTTCCTAAATAATAAGGGCTAATTCATCAAGGAACAATTCAAGGAAACAATAGCTCCAATTGAGGAAAATTTTTACTAAGTCTGGGTTAGAGGCCTTCAGTGAGAAGAGAGATAGGTTGTGCACTTGCAGGGTGAGCTTAGTTGAACAAAGAAATTTTAATACATCTCTATTCATTTGATTAATGCATGCAAGCATTGGGGCTTTTAAAATATTACTTTCCCTAGATAAAAATACTTGTTGCATGTGTGTTATTTCTTCTTTCATGTCTTAGATTTTTGTTCTAAATTGTGAATTAATGTTTGTGTCTTGTGATTTTGATTAAAACTTCATGAGAAGTTGCAAATCTATAGCCTAATTTCTACACTATCTGTCTCCCTCCCTCTCTCTCTTCCCCTTCTCTCCCTTTGTCTCCCCTTCTATCTCTCATCCCTCCTACTCTCTTCTTTCTTGCTCCCTTGTCACTCTCTCTCTCTCTCTCTCCACGTTTTTCTCTCTATATGTATTTCTTCTTACCTAATTCTATCCCTCCCTCCTTCTCAAGTCCTCTCTCTCTTCCTTTATGTCCCACCTTCCTCTGTCTCTCCCCCAGTCACTCACTCACACACTCTGTCTCTCTCTATGTCTCTCTGTCTCTCTCTCTCTCTCTCTCTCTCTCTCTCTCTCTCTCTCGAGCTTCATCCTGCAACTCTGTTGACTATCTCCCTCCCCTCTCATTCCCTCTCCCCTTTCTCTCCATCTCTCCCTCTTTATCTTTCTATCTCACCCCCAAACATAGACACTCTATCTCCATCTCCCCCTTGTCACTCCCTCTCTCTCTCCACCTTTATCTCTCTATATGTCTTGAACTTCTTCCTTCCCTATCTTTTCCTCCAACTCCATCTCTCGAGCCCTCTCTCTTTCTGGAAGACTCTCTCCTCCTTTCCCACTCTCCATATTTGTGTCCCCCTCTCTACTCTATATTTCAAAAATTTTAAAATAATTTGACAATCAAAATATTAAGTTTAAATAAATTTTTATTTTTATTTGATGTTGTAGAACAATTAATTTTTTTATATAATACATATTTAAAATGTAAGATTTCAAATGTGTGTTGTACATTCTTTTTTTTTGGTAGGTAAGCACCCGCAAGAGATTTGAACGAATGACCTATTGCAAGGAGTGCCTTAAATGTGCACCCATTCACTGTCAATCCAAAGCCCTGTGGGCAAATGTGTGTTGTACATTCACCTGGAGAGAAAATGATAATTTTCCATGGAAATATTATCTAAAATTTTTGAAAATATTAATGTTCGAGCTACCACCATCAAAGATACATAGAGAAATTCATGTCTTCCAATTGAAACTGTTTAGATTTTGTTTCTTTAAAAGTAGATTTAGGTTATGATTTCTTCAAGATTTTAAAAACATTATATATTTTATTATGTTAAATTTATAAAAAAAAATAGGTTAAATAAATTAACATATTGAGTCAGCTTGTATGACTCCTTTTATATTAGTGACTCTTTTGTTGACGCCTATGACATATATCAAGCACATTTATTTATGTGGTTGCTATAGTATGTATTATAATATAACAAATCTTATATTGTATTAAAGTTAATAATGTTATATTAATCCAAAATTATTAAATTTAATATTAGAATTAAAATACATTAATATTTTTTTTACATTAATATCATATTTCATAATTTAATTTAATAATAATAATAAATATATATTTTTAATATTAATATTAAATTTAATAACGTTTCTACATGACATGATAATAAAAATTCTAATAAAATTTGGAATTTTAAAATGTGGTAAAACTTAAATTTTAGATCATTCAAAACTTTTTTATAAAGGTCGTGTATGGTTCAATAAATGGTTTATGAAACACTCGACCGAGATATTTGAATTTGAAATTTAAATGCTTGATCAAGCACTCAATCGAGCCTCTAAAGTCCTAAAATCCACAATGTCAGCACCCCTTCTACAAAATTTCCTGCAACACCATTTTGTACCCTAGCAAACTTAGGGAAAATTTGTCCTTAGGTGGCATAGCTGATCATCTTGGATTCATGAAGAAATCCTCTATCCAACGACATATGAGTTTGACATTTTCAAATTCATATGATATTTTTCATCTAATTTCTTTTAAACTTAATGTATGAAATGTTTTTGAACAATTTTAAAGAGGTTGAATAAAAAATCAATATCATAAAATATATGCAATGAAAAAAATTCATAAAATAACACTATCTTCATTTATGAGTCCTCTTCAAAAGGGTACTATTGGTTTTTAAATTTATTTAAATAGTTGAAAAAAACCTTATGTGAACACATATGTCTACGAAATGCAATTGAAATATTATTTTTCCAACTTTGAAAAATAATAAACAAATATAATTTTGTATAAACAAATATTTTTTAATAGAAAATTGACTTATTACACAACACTAAATATTTTTGCAAAAAATATTATTATGAAAAGAAAATTTTCTCCACAATTTTTCTTTTTACTCAAAATCAAAATTCACAGTGCATATATGAATTTTGAGGGTTTCAATTTGATAAAAGAGGAAAAACTTGAAATTTGATCGCCACATTTGGCCCAAAAGTGTAACCCATCTTCATGCATTCACACACATACACACACACACACACACACACACACACACACACACACATAAATAGGTTAAATGCACCGAGAAGAGCCCTATTTAAAGCTCGGGAGAGATAGCTCCAAGTGAGCCATTTAAGAACCCTAAGGGAAATGGTTGAGTTCTGAGGTAAGGCCTAAACATCCTTAGAACCATCGCATATGAGATACAAACTAAGTCCCCGAAGAGCGACTTATAGCTTATTATGGGCACATCCCCACTAACATTGGCCCTCAATGCTTAGCTTTCAGCTCATATGACACTCCACAAGTGACTGAGAACTGAGGATCTCAGATCTCAGAGTTTGGAACCTAGTACACTTTATCTCCCTTTGGTTTCTTTTGAGAGAGTTTCCTCTGAGAAGAATTATGTTGGGAAGAGTTTCTCCTAGGAAAGTTCTTTCCAAGACAACATGGCGAGAGTAGGACCAAGGTGGTTTTCCTCCAAGGAGAGTTTTCACCAAGAAAGGATATCACCAAAAAAGGTTTACTCTGAGGTATTACCTCCGAGATTTTCATCCCTGAGGTGGCATGGCTTCATGGGGTCCACACCTACTTACGGTTTCTACGTGACTTGCGTGGAAGGATGAGCGGGTTGGAAACTAATACATAGACGTATTTATGTATTATGACCTTGGACATGAATGGGTTGACAACTAATGCACCAATGTCAAGTGGCAGCGATGGGGATGACTGGGACAACCATGTTGGTGTTATGTGGGGGCCACATATATGCCACGTGGTGGATAGATGATGTGGCACTAGACATGAAATGGTTGTAAATTTCAATATAGAGGTTAGATGAGGACAAATTTTATATCGACAAAATATTCTCAATGAGACAAACACAACTAAGTTGTCTATTTAAGGATTGGAAGAAACTGAAAAATATCAAAATTTTTAAACCCAAGTTACTTAACGCTACTTTGGATCTCGAGTCAACATAGTAACCACGTCCCTCTAACTAGTATAATGGGTTGGGATGAGGAGGGGGTGTGCTACAGAGTGGCATCAGAGCATCCAGGATCAACGCTTGCACTAGATGGGCTCTATCATGGATAACTAACGATAGGGTTCCTACCAAGGTGTTCATACAAATTTTTAGAAAATTGATAAAAACAAGTTTAGGTGTTAAAGTTGGTCTATGAATAACTGATTGTATGCGTGGTTGCATGATTACCTCGTGATCGAGTTATGTAGCATGGTACTAATGCATGGATCCCTAGATCTAGGGAGGAGCTAAACTGTGAGTTTAATAACCAAATGTATGCATAATGGTATCTTACTCATAGAATTTGATTTTTATTGCACATTAACTACAATGATATTTGACATGTTATATAAATAAATGCCCTCGAAATGCATGAGCTAGCTAGCTTTCACCTTGAAGGTCTAGACAATGGGTGGTCGTGACCTTGGAGATCTATCATTTCCTTTAATATTTTAATACTTCCTACTTGGTAGTGTATATGATCTTGCAACTTGGAATGGTTGTGTATATGATTGTCCTTATGATATGATGGAAATCCTTGAGTTGTTGTAGCCTAGATAACACGGATTGTTTCTAATTGAATGTAAGTATATGTAGATGACCATATTAATTGGGATGGGGGAGTCCCACTATCTGATTTTTATATGATAAAGAACCTCGGTGGAGGTTGACTATTCTTTATGATGATTGTGGTTATTATGTTTTCCTTATGAATACTTTTCTTCATGGTCAATGCCTTCTTGTTTAAGGAATGGGGTGTGACATATGAAATTTGCTAGTTAAACCATGTAAAGGTTGTTATCTCACTATGATATAGAAAATCCATGTTCAATACCAGAGTCAGATGAGTTCAAAGGCAAGGGCCTTGTGTAGAAATTGTAGATGAAGGATTTGTAGCTCTTTTAGAGAAAGAGACTGCAATATTAGAGTTTATATTGAATTATCAGAAGTCCCTTGTGTTACATTATCCTTTTTAATCAATGTTTTTTTTTCCTACATGGGGTATTATTCTAGTATAGTGGACCAAGTAATTGAAGAATGTGGCCCAGATAATGAGGACATGGTTGAAGATGTTAATGATATTGCTTCATATGACAATCAACTTTATGAGATGCTTATTTTTATTGGCCTTAGTATAAAGGCTGAATTTAAATTACTGCTTTGGTCTAAGTATAGAGACCGAATGAAATCAATGATGTTTATTTTGGCATAGTAGCAACTTGAAAAGGAAATTGGAATCTTATATAGAATGGTTATAAATGAGATGATATATGCATGTGCATGTAGAAATTCTAGTTTTTCAAAAAAAAAAAAAAAATCTTATGTTGAGATATTTATGTCCTATATTTGAGACATGTGTGCAGTTGTAGGGAAATGTGATTGGTAGAACAGGGCAAGGCAACTAGTATATTTGTTTATATCTATTAAAATTAACTAAATATGTATATTCATTTTTGTTTTTTTACTATAATAGACATTATTTTTTTACTTAAGAAAATATTTTATTTTAATTTTAAAAAGGACACATATCAACTTGAAGTTGAGCACGAAAGAAATTATACGTCTACCTGGGCTTTAGAATGCCCAAATCAAGCTAGCATAATGAATGTCATTACTGATGTTTTATAATGATACTAATGAAACATATATCTTCATTTTTTTTATTATTATTATAAAGACATTGCCTTTTTTACTTAGAATATTTTGTTTTTATTTTAAAAGATAAGCATGCCAACTCTTGGTTGAGCATGGAAGGAATTACACCTCCGTCTATTGGGTTGTAGAATACACTTCCTCCCTTATTTTTATTTATTTTTTAAATAGAAAATTAATATATGAGTAAAAACAAACAAAAAATCTAAATAATATGTGGCAAAATTTATTATAAATATATTTTAAAAATAATAATTAATGTTGAGTCCCAATAGCACAACTAGTTAAAACAAAGTTTCTTAAGTAAGGCAACGTGTATTTCAAACCTCACCCCGCTGCTAAGCACATGGAAAAAGATATGTGACTTAAAAAAATAATGAATAATAATAATTTAATAATATAGATTCATTTTAATTTTAAAGTTATTAGACATTTATCAACCATACATAGAACTTATGTTTTTATAAAAGTTTGTTACAATATTATAAGGTAATATCATATTTTACTAATATCATATGTTTAAAACTAAATAGCTCTTTCATATGACATTTTACTTTTTTTAATTAATCAATTTAATTAAAAAAGAAAAAGAATATAATTATTTTCAGCCTTTAATTTAGGAGTATTATAAAAAATATTCTAAAATATTTCATAAAACTTAAATCTTCAATATCTTAAAATTCTAAAAACTTTATCCAAAAACTCAAAATGTAATTATAACATTAAAATAAATTAAATAAATTTTATAACCAAAATAAAATAAATAATTTAATATCACACTAATAAATTTAAATATATTTAAATATAGTAAAACGTTATATCTCAAAAAAAAAATTAAAAAAAAAAACCATATATAATAATTTTAAAATTAAATTAAATCTATATTTATTATTAAAATATATATATTTATAAAAATTTTCTATAAATATTAATAAAACATAATTACTAATTAAAAAAAATATATCCACACTCCATTATTTTATTGCTCATCTTCTACTTATTTTACTTAAACCTGTTTCGTACATTTTCTTTAAGTTTAATATAATTTATTTTGACCGACATGGTTGTCAAGGGCATCGCATTGGCCATGGTTGTTGATCTATTGTGGAAATTACCTAAAATATTTTGTATGGTTTGTTATCTTGCCAAAGGTTTAATTAAAGTCTAGGTTTTCTTATGTGTGCTTATGTAGGTGAGTTCAAATTTTTATAGCCTGCTCATTTTATATGAGCGTGATGTTGACCTATAATTAAAAAGTGTTTATTCTTTATGATAGATTATTTTATGGTTTTCAAGCATAGAATATTTGGGTTTTGTTTAATCACTATGATAAGATGATAAGATGAGAATAAAGATATTATTAGGAGTAGTTTACGAAGGTGGAGGAATTGAATGGATGGTTAAAAGTGGTTGGAATCTAGGCAAAAAAATTTCAAAAAATCTTGTAGATGTAGTGTTTGAATCATGTTTTTGATAGTGGAAATGGATTCAGCACCATCAAAAAACTCTAGGGCACCTAAAATTATGAAGTTTGACAACTTTTACTTGGATTGACAAAAATCCTTGCCAGATTTTTGCAAAATATGACCGAAATTTCCATAACTTTTAGGGAAAAAAAAACATAATCATTAGATTATGGCATATTATTATCTCTATTGCATGGCAGGTATAACGCATTCGATAATACATTAACCTTGGATTAATCAATTATTTCACCAAAAATTAAATAGTCATTTATAAAAGTTAACATTATAAATCAAAATAATTTGTTTTCTAAATATTTTTATTTTATTTTATTTTTTCTTGTGCTTTGGTTGGTTCAACAAGTTGGGATCTTATTCAACAATGATATCGATGTACCGATGGTTGTTAGCTACTGATGTACACTGCCTTGGTCACCACCATCTTGGACTGGAACTATCTGTTGAATATATAATTTAATATTATTATATATCTACTCATTACTCATGCAAACTGAATCAACTTTCAAAGGGCAGAGGAGTCATCAAACACAACCAACATTCGCATGTGTATGGCCGACATGATAGTGCCATTTATGAGTAGAGCAGTGTGGTCAGCAATGTGGTCGACAGTATGAGCAGAGCAGCAGTGTGAGTAGTGTGGTCAGCAGTATGAGCAGTTGAAATTTTTAGGGCATTTATGAGCAGAGCAGTGTGGTCAACGATGTGAGCAATGTGGTCAGCAGTATGAGCAGAGCAGCAATGTGAGCTGTGTGGTCAGCAGTATGAGCAGAGCAGTGTGAGCATTGTGGGCAGTAGTGAGAGTAGCGAGCAGTGAACAGTGAGCAATGTGAGAGCAGGGAGCTTTTATGCAATAGAAGTATCAAGCAACGAGCAAGGAGCAACAAATGCATTCAAACATGACAAAGGAAACAGAAATTTCAGAACATGTAGAGACAAATGATTTAGGACAAGTGAAAATTGCCCCATCCGCCAAAGGTGGGAAGTGGGTTTGGGTCAATGCCAAACAATATCGGGGCATTTTGAAACGAAGAATAGCCCGTCTAAAATGGGAGCAAAAAAGGAAGAAATGGTCTAAAAAGAAAAGTACTTGAGCCCTTCACAGAAAACACTCAAACAAGTCTCCTTTACAAGCATGTGGCAACAAGAAGTCCAAAGGAAAAGTCATTGATGATTCTGCCTTATATAGTCCCACATCTACACCTCTCACCTGGTCATCTGATCTTTATGCGAAAGAATTGTTAAATGAAAATCAAAGGTTGGAGGTTTTAGAACCTAAAGGGAAAGAAAGAGATCATAAAATTCATATAATAACAACTGAGAGCAAGGCATTAGCAGAAAGCAATAAAATTTTAAAAGAACAAGTGGCATTGCTATAGGAAGCTCTCCTGATAGGGAAGACAGAATGACAAGGCATGAAGGTGAATGTGCAAAACATAAAGAAATCTGTAGTGGAAAATATAGAGGTAGTGAATGTGAAACCATCCCAGGATAAAGGGAAAATGATTGCCTAAATAAACAAACATGAAGAGAACACAAAAGAAGAAACGAAAGGAGATTCCACCAAAGTTTCCAAAACTTGGGCTCAAGTTATTAGAAATTCTGCTAATAAGGAAGGAGAAATAAATATTCAGGTTGACAACATGCAAGATAGTGAAAGCAAGGAAAGACAAAATAGGGCAGCAAACATAATTATTAAAGGGGTGAAAGACTATGGGAAAAATGAATGTACTATTGACCTTGCAAGAGACTTCTTGAAAGACAAGTTGTTATGGCAAGGACAAATATGCCAAGCATGGAGGGTGGGTAAGTTTAACGGGGAGAGAGCTAGACCCATAAAAGTCATTATGCCTAGCTTGCATGATAAATATATCATTCTAAGCAAGAAACATCTCTTGAGGGGTTCCCATTTTTTCTTAGAAGAAGATTTAACCGTAAAACAACAGGAGGAAAGAAAGGAGGAAATTTTAAAAGTTACGGTAGCAAGAGATGAAGGAAAGAGAGCATGGATTTATAAAGGCAAAGTTGTGATAGCGCGATTTGGACCTCCTTCTAGAACATAGCAACAAGATGGTAATAAAGAAGAGGCAACAAACTCTTCAACAGGAAATCAAAAAGCAAGGTCAGTATGGGAAAGCAGGACAAAGACTCAAATGTGAGTATTGCATGTCAAAATAAATAGAAATCAAGTCATACCCAGGTTTCCTTAAGATTAGTTTGTTGGAACTGCAGAGGTTACCCATGGAGACGAGGACCTGGGTTAGGGCCTATTGTAGAAGCTAGAGACATAATTTGCCTCATAGAAACACATGAGCATGAAGGGTGCAAAACACCTTTGTTTGAAGGATACTGGAAGATGGCATTGTGGAACAAGGCAGCAGGGAATGGCAAAGGGCATGGGGGTATCATGGTTTTAGTAAGGGAGAAAGAAGGTCGTCTCATTCAGTTAGAAAAAGAAGACTCAAATAAGTAATTCATTTGGTTTAAAATATCAAAAAATGGAAACCACATCAGAATTGCAGCATGTTATTTTGCACTGCAGGTTTCAAAAATATACAAAGGTAGAGGGCTTGACCACAAAGATCCATTTGCAGCTTTAAAAGCGGATATTGCAACATATCCACAACTAGGTGAAGTCCTTATAGTGGGTGATTTCAATGCTAGGACTGCAAGTGAGCAAGCTAGCATTCTTTGTTGTAAAGATGATTGTGACCCTATTTGGCTTACAAAAGAAAGTAATCATCAGTGGGAAAGAATTTTAGAGGACAAAGGCTACAATCTCTTTGGTGAACAATTGCTTACGCTATGTGGGGCCTTTGATTTAGTCATTTTTAATGGCTTGACTAGATGGGCAAAGTCTGGTAATTTCACTTGCAATACTTATAATGGAGCAAGTGTGATAGATTATGTAATTTGCTTGCATGGTTTGTGTGAGAAAATGGAAGAAGTTTTGATTGGAGATCAGTTGTGGGATTTGAAATTAGATCACAAGCCAATTTATTTATGTTTCTCTTGGATTGGAAAGAAACAATTAGAGTAAAAAATTCAGCATGTCCAACAAAATTTCCCATAGGGCAGAATTCTTTTGACCCCAGAAAATTGTAATACCTTCAAAATGACACTAGAGAGGCTCTTTGAGAAGGAGAAAATTACAATTCATAGCCTTCATAGTCATCAATTAACACATTTAATTCAATGTGCACTTGCAAAGTGAAAAAGAGCAAAAATTAAGGAGTTTGAGACAAATTGCTTTTCGGTTAATGCTTGGTTTGATGAGGAATGCAAAAAGGTTGATTTCATGGTTTCAAGGAGGGAATAACTAATCTTCCTTGGGAAAAATAATCCCAAATTATTTTGGAAGGAGCTCCAAGCGAAAAAGATACAAATTGGAAATAATATTACAGCTTCTAAATGCTTTGACTATGCAAGGCAACTCTATGAGCAATTTCCCAAGGTTTACCCTCCCCCCTTGGTCAACACCAATACTGAAATCTTCACGGTACAAGAGGTAGAGATGGGTATCAAGAAGTTGGGTGTTGGAAAAGCAAAAGACTTAGCTAAAATCCAAGCAGAATATCTAAAGTAAGGATCAAAGATTCTTGCACCTCACATTACAAAAATCTTCAACAACATCATACAACAAGGCCTCCCCACAGATTGGATAACTAGCTTGGCAATACCTCTTTTCAAAGTGGGGACATCAATAATCCCTCCAATTATAGGACCATCATGATAAACTATTTGTTTGCAAAGCTATTTGGAAGCATGCTAGAAAACAAAATTAGCAAGTGGGTAGAAGAAAGAGATAAGCATGCTAAAGGGAAAGTAGGTTTTAGACCTAAACATTCCACAATTGATCATTGTATAACTTTAAGGCACATCATTGAAAAAGTTTGGGAGAAAAAGGAAGAAGTCTTTTGTTACTTTGTTGATTTCATAAAAGCGTTTGACTCGGTTCCTAGGGATAAGCTTTGGCACAGAATGGAGGAACTTGGCATTCCTAAACATTTGAGAGTAGTTGTGCATAGGTTATATGAAGAGGCAAAAGTAAAAATTAGAACTTCAGCAGATATTTCTGAAAGTTTTAGAAGTGATACCAGGGTCAAGCAAGGTTGCCCACTGTCTGCTACCCTTTTCGATTTATATATCGACAAGCTTGAGGAGTGGTTAAATTCTCAAGGGGTTGATGGTATCTAATTGTGCAAGTTTGTTATAAGGCTTCTTTTGTATGTAGATGACCTTATTCTGATTGCTAAATCGACTCTTGGTTTGCAAGATCACTTACAATCCCTTGAGCATTTTTGTAGAAGCGTGGTGATGCAAGTCAATATCAGCAAAACGGAAGTAGTGGTCTTCTCTAGGAAAAGAAAACATAACCAGCATAAGTTCTACTTTGAAGGAAACATTATGGAAGAAGTTGCGGATTACAAATACCTCATAATTGACTTCAACAAAAATCTCAGTTGGAATGGTTGTAGAAAGAAAAGAACTTTGGGGGGTTGGAAAGCATTTTATGCTTTTCAAAATAGGTGTAGAGAGGTAGAGTTATGGGACTGGAAAACCACTCAAACTCTTTTTGGGCTTCTAGTGATTCCGTTAATCCTCTATGGTTGTGAATTGTGGGCTAGCAGCACATTCGACATGCAGTGGAGACAAATTGAGAAAATTCAGAAACATTTGATTACAAACAAATTTAAAATTAAAAGTGCAGTTCCTTATGATATCTTGTTAAGTGAAACATGTACTGCTCCTATTGAAGCAATTACTATGGTGCGAGTCATAAGGCATTTAAAAAAAATTGAGCAAATGGAAGAGTGTAGATGGCCTAAGGTTGTCTTTAGTGATAGACTATGCAAGAGAAAAAAAACTTGGATGCAACAAAATAACAAATGGTTTAGTAAATGGGCTATTTTCTTGAACACGTATCCCATAAACAACAAAGAGATAAAAACTTTTGTTATGGAAAAGTTCCACAAACATACTTGGGATAAGGAACTAGGAAGAAAAAAAAAAAAAAAAAAAAAAATATAGATATATATATATATCACAAACTCTAATGTCATAGAACTCGCATAGGATAACATTGATACATAATTAGCATATTTTCCACAAATAAATAATGTTACATAACTCAGATTTGGCCTTTTTCAAGACTAGGTTTTCTAGATCAATAGAGGTTCACCCTACCAGCCCATAATTCACCCTTCTTCAAGAAAATCGGTTTCTCTTTGATGATAGTTCTTCAATGCCACCCTAGCTTTGATTCCATGTTGATTTTACTATAGGGCATAACAAGAACAATTTACACACACATATAACAACTTTAGAAATTCAATATTAACATTATTTTACATATAGCATTTTACAATATCATTAAGAAGTTAGAAATTCAACCATTAAAACATGAAAATATTAGTAAAACATAACCATGAAACCATGAGACAAGAGACACAAAAATTAGGCCTAATACCATGATAAAACCCATAAGGGGAAAACCTTCAAAAATCTTCCTTATGAGAAAAAGAGAGAGAGAGAGTTTCATCAATACATCAAAAATAGCCATAGCAGGATAATAGCCAAACTAGTAACCAAGAACAAGAGAGATCCCAAACAAGATGCCAAGCCTTTCATTCCTTTAGATTTCGGCCTCCTCCTTCTGTTCCCAACTTCGTTGGACTAGAGCTCAATCAAAGATAGATCGATGTCCCAAATGAGGAGGATACCTCTCCTTTATATAGATTTCTAAAGGGAGTCGAATGGGTGCCTCTTTGGAATGAACAAAGTTCATTCTTCAAGTTAAATACTCCATAAGACTTGGAATATAAAGATCTTCATTGAGATACTAGAATATATATTAAAATGTATGAATGAGAATATGATACAAATGAGAGTGAGAGCCTTCTTATATACCCTAGGTAGGTACCTCTTCATGGAAGGTCATGTCCCATTTAGAAATGCTTCTTAAGTACTAATTACTAATAAACTAATCATTATTACAATTATCATCATTATTTATATTTATATTATTTTTATATATATTTTATTCATAACATTGCCTTCCTCGTCAAAAATCTTTGCCCTCAAAGCTTGTTGATGAAAAGGCTTGATCTCGTTTTCAGTTTCGAATATCTTCTCATCTCTGAACTGTCATCTTCATTGATACAAGTTGATATGATCCTTGGAGTGATATATAAAATTGTTACACGGAGAAAGGATTTGACCATCCTAAATTAATATTCTGTGGGATCTTGCGGTGACTAGAAACTTGCGATCAATTGTTATCACATCAGTGGATTTCACTGACATTAGTATTCTTTGGAACATGATTTTGTTGTCCTTGTTCTAAATACATAGCTTGATTGGGTTGTCTATTCTTGTGATTTGGATGTCGATAAGGAATTCTAGTGATCTGATTTTCCCTTATCTTGTTTGTGTCGTTTTCTTGATTTATTTGAAGTACCTGATTTCCTTTAGCTATGGAAGTTGCATGGTTAATTTATGGATCTTCACTTGAATCTTTTGTTGTTGGAACTGCAACTTTTGAGTACATCTTTACTTCAATTAGTTTTTCCTCTTCTTGATTTGTGATATTGACTTGATCAGTATTTGTTCCCTTATCTTCAACCGGTACTATTACGGCTGGAGACATCAATACTTCTTGAGTAAGTTGTTCTAACTTGTCTTTTAATGAATTCTCATCCTTTTTAAGATTCTTGATTTGTGTTAGTAATTTTACGCTATGTTCTTTAAGCCGAGAAACTTCTTCATTTTTATCAGTGGTGATCTTATCAACTTCTCTTTCCATATTTTGTAGTACTTTTTTACCTTCCTGAAAAATTACTTTTGAAATATCTTGTGTGTCCTCTGGTGTTACTGAATTCGGCTTTAATGTAACATCTTGTAGTTTTATTTTTCTCTTTTTAAATGAAAATGTCAAAAACTTCTTTTTCGTATTCAAGATGAAGGAACCTAGGGCTGCCATCCAGGGTGAAACTAAAATAATGTCAGCTTGATCGCTCCATAGGTTTTGAACTAAGAATTGTGATATAAATGTATAATCTCCAATGTTTAATTGTAAATTGATTACTTCATATTTTTTGTTGTCATAACAGTCTAAATTTTTTATTATATTTGACTCGGGAATCACTAATTGGTTTGTGATTTTAGGTTTTATATAAAAAAAAATCTTCGAATAGCGAGATAGAGATAGTAACATCTTTTCCCGCAATAGACCCTTTAATTCTAAATAGTACTGAGGCATAGTTCTATTTAATTTGTGGGAATCTTCCAGCCTTTATTTCCATATTAGGCTCCATTTTGCTTCTTTGGGATGAACTTAGTTTTTTAAAAGTAACCCCTTCTTTATAATAAAATATTATTTTCTCTTTAATAAACCTTCAAAACTTTATTCCTTCAAACTAGTATCAAATCCTTTACTAATCCTCCTTTTATGTTTTTTGACTTGGAATTTCCCTTCGCTCTTCTTACTTCAACTTTCTTTTTCCTTCAAAACTTATTTTATAGACCTTAATCTCTATTTATATGCGAAGTTTATTCCTTTTTTTTTTTTACTAACCTTTTTTTTTCTCCCTTTACTAAGTCATTTTTATTTTATAATGAAGGGAATTTAATATTAATTTTCCAATTTTTCACAAATACTTTTTACTCAATCTTATCCTTCTTCAAATTATTTGTTTATAATGCTTCCTCTTCAGCCCCTCTTAAAATAACTTTCATTTTATAACTTCAAACCAAAGCATATAAATTAGTATCTTTCTATGAATTGTAGTGCCCTATTCTCCCTGTCATGTTTTCCACTTAATTGGCACTCTACCTTCAGGCACAGTGGTTTTGTTATGTACAATTGATCAATGGATTGAACAGATATACAAACATAGCGGATTGAATTAAAGTGTATGTTTGTTGAATGGAATTACCTACTGTAATTTATACAACAACGAATGGGTCTATATAGTGGCAATGGTATATCTGACCCGACAACCCACACCCAATACAAAACAAGACACACGATGTTGTGACCTTCAACCTGCAACAATATCCCACACTTTACCAGATAGAATTAGCCTTCCTCTTCTTTCTTGGCTTGCTTGGAGAGCGAGCTCACTTCCTGACACTCAGCTCAATCTTCTTCTCCTTTGCTCGTTCTACGCCTTGGTTATGTGATGCAAAGTGTGTGTTGTCGATGTCATGCAACGACTACAAATGGGGGATGGTGGTTGAGGAAGAATAAGGCTAGGGGTGGGAAATTGACCCGTAGTGGTTGCTTGCAACAGAACATTCAGGTGGAATGGTAGTCGGACGCAGGGCATGATAGGAGAACGATTCGTATTTAATTTATTAAAGCCACAATAAAGCCATACAACCTATCGAATGGCACTATATTGCACGATAATTAATTTTTTTGTCGATTTGTTGGTCAAACATAAGCTGCAGCGGTATTCAAAAGTTGTGGTGGCAATGCCGACCATGGTAGTCGGTGGGTCAGTCAATTGCTTGTGGCGGTTGGCTACGTGAAGGTAAATGATGGTTGCGGCTGTTGAGAGGAGAGTTCGGCCGATTTTGATAATATTTTTATATATTATTCTTTTTTAATTTAATTTTTTATATATATTTGTTTTTAATTTCTTTATTTTATCTTCCAGTATGTTTTTCCACCTTTTTCACTATTTTTTCTTTATAATTTTTGTTCTCCTTTTTTAGGATTTTGTTTTTCTATAATTTGTTGTTGTTTTTGTCAACACCTAATCTTTTAGATTAGATAAATCCATGTAATTTGTAAGAATTTACAGGTTAAGTTCCTCAGACAGAACACCAAAGGACACCGCTCACAAACAGATCACAGATCAATACACCAGTATTGTTGACATTGTTAAAACCCTCAAAGAGGGAAATAGTCCACGGCCTGAGCCAACGCGGCCACTTCAAGCAATTTATTAATAAAAGAATGAAAATTTACGTAAGCTTATCTCATTAACGGTTACCCTACAAATGACCCTCCATGCTCTTTAAATAGAGATCATGGACCAATCAGGTGTTAAGCCATAGATCAAGTGTTGGTAATACCGAGGAGAGAATGAACCGTCATATCACTACATATCATGACCATCGGATTGTAAGCTACAAAAGTACATAGTGAAGAAACACACTTTACCTAACTCTACACTAGACCAAGTTATACTTAACTATTTCCTATGTGTCGGAATATCCTAATAGCCCCCCTTAAAAACAACTTGGGATAGGATTGAAGGATGTAAAAATATGACACAATAGAAGGAAGGAGTCATTAGAGCCTATCACCCCTTAGTGACAACTTCCTGAACTCCAACCATAAATCGAAGTTTAGTAAACTTCGCCTCTGTGAGAGCCTTTGTAAAGATGTCTGCAACTTGATCATCCGTTGAACAATATTGCACTTCAAGAACATGGTCATGAATGAGCTTTCTGATGAAGTGCATGTGCTTTTCAATGTGTTTTTTGTGTTGATGTTGGACTGGATCTTTGCATAGTTGAATGACACTTTGATTATCACACCAAAGTGTAGTCAAATGTTGTCGCTGAAAGCCAAACTCTGATAGGATATGACAAAGCCACAAGGCTTCCTTACTAGCTTCTACGACACCATGATACTCTGCTTCTACTGAAGAACGAGAAATGGCACTTTGTTTCTTGCAAGCCCATGTAATAGGTCCTGAACCAAGAGTGAACACATAACCTGCAATAGACTTCCAATCATCAGGGTCACTAGCCCAATCAAAATCAGTGAAACCAACCAATGGAGGAGATTCTTCGGCACTATAATGAATCCCAAACTAAACAGTACCTTGAAGATAACGAAGTATACTTTTAGCTACTTTCCAATGACTTTCATGTGGGTTTTGCATAAGCCAAGCAATAAGGCCAATAGCAAAGGAAAGGTCAGGACGAGTATGGGTCAGATACAAAAGTTTTCCAACAAGTTGACAGTATAAGGTAGCATCAACTTCAGGTGAAGTACAAGTGACTGAAATTTTGGTTCTAGATTGAAAGGGAGAAGGGGCTGGCTTACAGTCTTCCATGTGAAAATGGAATAGAATATCACAAGCATACTTGGATTGCAAGACTTGAAGACCAAGAAAATTATGAAATTGTCCTAAGTCTGTCATTTCAAACTTATTTTTAAGGCTGGACTTCACATTGTTTATAAGGTTGAGATCACTACTAGTAAGGATAAGATCATCAACATAAAGAACAAGAATGACAAGGGACTTGCCCACTTTCTTGGTGTAGACAGTATTGTCAGAATGACACCTAGAAAAACTAGTTTCTAAAATAAAGCTATCCATTTTGGCATACCAAGCTCGAGGAGCTTGCAAGTCCCCATGCAAGAAGGTAGATTTAACATCCATCTGATGGACTTCCCATTTGAAAGAGGCAACAAGGGAAAGAACAAGGTAGATAGAGTTCATTTTGGCAACAGGGGAGAAGGTTTCTGTATAGTCAACGCCTCCAACTTGTGAAAAATCCTTAACAACAAGACTAGCTTTATGTTTATCAACTTTTCCATCTGGTCCATACTTGGTTTTGTAAACCCATTTGCATCTAATAAATTTTCATCCCTTTGGTAGAGGAACAAGATCCCATGTATCATTTGCCAATAATGAATGATATTCTTCATTCATAGTTGCGTCCCAATCTTAATGGCCTGAAGCTTCCGCAAAAGTGTGAGGATCATAATTCGGTAAAGCTTGAACAAGTAAAGAAGAGGCTCTATCGAACTGAGAACATGTATGTCGGTGATCTATAGGATCACCGGCAAGAGCGCTTGCTGCATACCGAGTAGCACGGACCCATTTTGGAAGCTGAGGAGCTGAAGGAGGATCTTGAGAAGGTGGGGGAGGATTGTCATCCTCGCTTTCATCATTTGAAGAAGAAATATTTTCAAAAGTACAAGATATAGAGATAGGTGGCATATCCGCCGAACTAGGCTCATAGGTCGATATATTTTCAGCAAACTTTACATCTCTCCTAATGATAATATTTTCGACTTAAGTGGAATAAGTCTATATCCTTTGACATCTTCAGAATATCCAACAAAAATACATTTTTCACTCTTAGGTTCTAAAGCTTTATGTTTCTCATCTGGAATATGGGCCCATGCTTCACTTCCAAAAACACGAAAGTGACTCACATCTGGTTTAATTGAGCTCCATGCTTCTTCAGGAGTGATATTCTTTAAAACTTTAGTAGGAGTGCGATTTATTATGTAATTTGCACAGTTAATTGCTTGTGCCCAATAATTAAGACTAAGTCCTTTAGATTGAAGCATACAATTAGCATTTCCTTTAAGGTGCGATTCTTCCTTTCAGCTACACCATTTTGTTGTGGAGTATATGGAACAATATGTTGCATTTGAATTCCATTCTCAGTGCAAAAGTTGATGAATTTTTTGTTAACATATTCTCCGCCATTATCAGATCTTAGCTTAAGAATTTGATGTCCAGGTTGTTTTTCAACAAAGGCCTTAAAGGCCAAGAACATGTTAAATACTTCACTCTTGAGTTTTAAGAAGTATACCCAAGTGTGTTTGGAGAAATCATCAATGGAAGTTAAGAAATACTTGTAGCCAGAGAATGAAACAACTGGAAGTGGACCACATAAATCAGTATGCACAAGTTGTAAATGGGCTGAGACGTGCCAAGAGGCACATTTTTCAAAACTATCCCAATGATGTTTTCCAAGTACACGTCTGAAACAAACACCATCTCCGCAAGATACCATGGGAAGACCTGTCACCATATTTTCTTTACATAGACTCTGAAGAGAGAGATAGTTCAAGTGACCAAATCACTTATGCCAAAGTTTTCTCACTTCATCATTATGAGCAACAAATACCGAGGGAATATTTGATGACCCAAAGTTGTTAAACTTATACAACCTTGTAGAATCATCGGCAATGCCAGTAGCTAAAATCTGTCTAGGATCTCTTAGGTCCTTAATTACAACATCGTGAGGTGAAAATTCAATGATTTCACCTTTACCTGAATGAGTTGTCTAATATACAGATAGAAGGTTGCAAGATAAGGTTGGAACACATAATAAATCATTAAATTAACCATTGTCTATATGAACAGTTCCAGTCCTATAACACTAAGAGATCTATCATCACCAACATATATATTTTTGGTGTTACAATCATTTAAAGAAGAAAACATGGCTTTGTTTTTGGCCATGTGGTAAGAAGCTCCAGAATCAATGAGCCACTCATGAGAATGAGAGGAAGAAGATACATTTAGTGCATAGCCAAACCGAGATGCTTGACAACCACATGCAGAAAGTGCCATTCTTGAAGATGAAGTTGAAGTTGAAGAGTGCTCCAAATGGATGTTATGCTTCTTCATTGATGCTTCCAAGGCTTCCATCTTCTTAAAGCATTTGGATTCTAA
>APFE030249173.1:2894-36898 GCA_000404065.3 Pinus taeda
TGATTACCCCATTACTATTGTAGTTGTATCCCTTATTAATATTGTTGTGCCCCTATTGTCCCCATATTGTTATTATTGTGCCCCAGAGAATCCCTCTATTGTTATTTTTGTGGCTTTATATTATTATTGTTAGGTCGGCTTGGTTATATTGTGACTCCTTAGACTCCTATATATAGAAAGGAGGTTTGTCATTTGAATCATCGAATAATGGTTTAATTGTGTAATGTAAAGGAGGTTGCCCCCTCGAAGAGGCTGAATTCTAAGGCGTTCAATTATCTTTTCTATCTTTTTGTGAGCTGGTTTCATAACAAATGGGGTATCCCAACAATGCCTTTTTCCATCAAGTGCTTCCCTTATCATGCTTCTTCTTGTTATGTTGCTCACCCTGTCATCCTACTTCCCTTGTTTTGGAAATATGGTACAAGTGATATCTTTGTGTTTCTTCATGATAAACCAGCTCCCCATGACTGCATAAACTCCTCTTGCTCTTCTTTTTGCTTATGGAACCCAATACAATAAAGTTTACTTCCTTGTGATCAAGTGAAAGGCTATTCAACAATGGTCCATCAGACGTGTAGTGGGGACAAAGGATCATGTTCTTTAATGGACTTGCTCCCCCTTAAAATATAAATGGTCTCATTTTTGGCAGAATATCATCATCAAAACTTGAAATATCATATTTATCAAAGATGTACTGATTAGATCAACAACATGAATTGATGTTTTGAGTATTCGAGACACATTCGATGTGATCTCGTCGTGCTTCAACTTGCTTCGTTCTCCAAACTTGTTTAACCTTCTTTTCATGTTTGATTGACACGTTTTTAGCTTGTTTAGGAGCCATATTAAAGATACAATCATGAGGCATATGACTAATATTAAAATTCATTTTGTACATAAATGAGGAGGCATAATTTCTACCTTTAAAGTTGCTTCTAGGAGGCTGATGATGACCATTATATTTTTCCTCATTATATGCCCTATAATACTTTGACATGTGCCCAAAATTTGTACAATAGTAGCAATAACCAAAAAAATATATTTTGATACCTAGAGTATGGAGGTTTCCTTAATTAAATTCTAAAGTCTTTCTGCCTTGAGATTCTTTGATGATATCCATTTCCTTTTGCATCCTTGACACCTTATGCATACCTTCTTAGAGTAGGGTTTCCTTTAAGGTTATCTTGATTAATATTCTTGATTTTGCTAGACTTGGGGGCATCAACATCTCTTTCAAGCTTCTCCACATCCTTGTTGTTTGATGCATTGGGGTTTGCATCATTTTTGCTTGAGGGTTCACCTACATAATGAAGACCCGATTTATCGGGGGGGGTCTTTGATGACTTAGGATGTAATCTAGGGTTTGAGATCTCTTTAGAATCTTATCCAACAAGTCAAATTCTTTCCTTAGGGTGAAAATTTCTTCCTTCATATTCTCACATTCTTCATCCTTATTTTCTATTTGTTTCTCCATTTATTCTGTCATCTTTGTTGCTTCACATGTTTGGGCCTTGAGAGAGGTAACATTTGATTTTAATTTGAAGAGTTATTCATCTTTTTCTTCAAGTTGGTATGTCATGGAATTTCTTTCTACTTGTCCTTCCAGGAGGGCCAAAACTTCCATCACCTTTTCAACTCCTTTTGCTTGTTTATTTGCTTCTTCCAACTGCTATTTAAGGGAGGAGACCTCTACCTTGTCTTGATAGATTTGTTCTTCAAGTTTGTTCAAGTATTCATGTTTTTGTTTAAGATGGCTTGAAAAACTATCTTTCCTTTTACTTGCTTTATCTAACTGATTTGTCATGGATATGACTTCTTCATGACGCCTTTTCTTGTTTTAATGAAATTCCTCCTTAAGCTTGGTGAGATCCTTAATCTCTTTCTTGTAATTGAAGCTTGAAGAGGCCAACTTCCTTCCTTATCTTGTCAAGGTCATAGTCACCATCTTGTGCTTTCTTCTTGAGCTCGTCATTTTATTTTTTCAAACTGCTTATTTCTTCTAGGGCATCTTACATGTTTCGTATTCCTCCTATAGCAGTCAATGTCTTTGTGACCAAACATATTGCAAGAAAAACAATATCCCTTGAAGTACCTAGAGTGTGATGATCTTTCTATGTGATGGTCTTGACCCATTTTTCTTCTGCATCTAGCTGCAATATGTTCAAAGTTATGACATACATAACATTCAACATTATTCATTTGAGGAAATAACTAACTATCACTTCCATAGATAGGAGAAAAAGATATTCTTTGGACAATTTCTTTCCTCGGTTGTTGTTGGGGTTGAACACTTATCTCTTTGTTGATCATTTCAGATTTTGCATTAGAATTCCTTTCCTCACCCTGTGACCTAGATTCACCTTCGACAGTTTCATAAAAACCAAGACAAGTTTTGATAGCAGGGGATCTTTGACTACTAAGAATATCATCCAAAATCTTAGTACTGTCTTGAAATCATAACAGTTTATCCTTTTCTTCTAATTTACCTTTCAAGATATTTGCCTCAACCTAATGTTGTTCTTCCTTTTCCAGATATTGCTTCCTTATGTTTTCTTTAGCTTTTCTTCCTTCTTCCACTTGTTGCCTTAATTCGAGCATTTCATGTTCTTTTTCTTCAAGAGCTTCTTTATTCTGCTTATTTGATTCTTTAAGATCTTCTTTTAGAGAGAGGATATTAGAGTCAAGTCTCTGAATTGTTAGGCTCTGATCTTTTACTACATTCTGCAGCTGCTCCCTTACTCTGGTTACTGTCTCCAGATGTTCTTTTAATCTGGTAACTTCTTCTGTTTCTATGTCCTTATTTTCATCTGCCATGAGAAGTCTAATGTCTTCATCACTATTGGATGAGTCATTACTTTTATCATGAGTATAATAACTTCTATTACCTTCTTCAGACATCTTTCCTTTGTTATGAGGGCATCTAGCAGCTTAGTGACCAACTCTACCACAAGAAAAGCATTTGAAAGGTAGCTTATCTTTGAACCTTCCAGATACCCGTTCAAGATTCTTGAGAAAATTTACCTCATATTCTTCTTCTGAAATGTATCCTGATTCACTGAGTTTTTCTTTTCCATTTGTTGATACTTTAAATGCGGCTTCTCTCATATCTGATGGTCCTCCTTTTCTCATCTCAAAAGCAGTTAATATTCTGTGAAGATGTGTCATAGTGATTTTCTGTAGATCCTCCTTTTCTTCTATGGCGGACACTTTGGATTCAAATTTAGTATACAAGGATCTCAAAACTTTCTCAACTAAGACAACTTCCTTAATTTCTTCACCCAGATTCCTCATACAATTGACAATCTCATCTATACGCAGGAAGTAATTAGCTATGCTTTCATTACTATGCATCTTAAGAGTTTCATACCGTATTCTGAGAGTTTGAAGCTTAGCACGTTTTACCTGATCATCTCCTTCGTAGATTAGAATGATTTTATCCCATATTTCTTTCGCTGATTTGAACTACATGACCTTGACAAATTCTGATTGTAACAAACTTCCCAATAAGATAGTATCAGCTTTGGCATTGAGTTCATATTTCTTTCTACCTGCCGTATCTGTAGGAGTTGCTGATGGATATGTATATCCTCCTTCCACAATTCCCCAAACATCTATTCCAAGCAATTGTAGATATGTTGTGGTTCTTATCTTCAAGTAGACAAAATTGCTCCCATCAAAGATTGGTGGTCTGATGGATACCTCTCTTTCTTGATTACTCATCCTGGTGGATCTTCCTTCAAGCGATCAAGCTTCTTCTGAAGTACCAGCTCTGATACCAATTGTTGGAAATAATTGGGGGGGGTGAATTAGTATTAGCAAATAAATAACCTTTTCATTTCCATTATCACGTTCATATGCGCTACTTCAGTTAATGATACCCATGTGTATACGCAATTGTGTTTAATGCAACTAGCGTATATCCAGTAAACTTATGATTCAGTTAATTGATATTCAATGAGTGCATCAGAACATTATTAACCATATGAACAGTAAACAGGTGTAGTAAAACAGAACAGATCATCACACATAAGAAGCACACATGAACACCATGATATAAGGTGGAAACCCAATGTGGGTGAAAACCACCTGCTGCAATTCATCTTTATCTTCTTTTAATAAGAAACTTCTTTTTACAATATTTTTGTACTGGTGCAGTCTTATACTAGTACATAGGCTTCTACCTGCAAAAGGCTACAACCTTCTCTCATTCTCCAGCTTCTCCTGAAAGGGAGCTACAACCCCCTTAGCTCTTGTACGTAGGTGCTGACCTACAGAAGGCTACAACCTTCTCTTTTCTTCCAGGGACCACGTTTCATAAATTTTCAGACCAAATCCATAAATACAAAACAACCACTACTGCAATATAATCATTAACTCTGAATCACCCAACAACTCAATCACTAAAACCCTGTCATCAAAACACAGTCACCAGAACACAGAGTAGAGCCCAGAACTCTACAACAACCACTAGAATTAACAGCAACCTGAAATATCAAATCTCATAATGTATACGCTATTTGACTGTGTCGAACCAGCATGTATACACCATTTCACCAGAGAGAACCCGCGTACAGATCTGAAAATAATTACTTATACCTTTGCTGCAATTTTCAACTTCAGATATACCTAGAACATAAGATATAAAGGATAAAACATGTGTCAGTATTCAGATCTATTCATGATCATACCATATATTGATAATGCATTTTAGTCTTCATGATCCTGGTCCATCAACCTTTATCAACCACATAGGTGCCTCCTAGGTTTAGATCAAGCAAAGCATCACAAACCCATAACCAACATACTAGATCTCACACTTCATCATATATTCATCACTTGCACACTTGCACCTCTTGGCCTAATGATCTTGTCCTTATATAGGCTTAGGCCTCTCTCAATACCATGGTCCAAAACCACGTAGAACCAATACCTTGGACCCAATACTTGGGGTCAACACTTCGAACCAAATACCATGGACCAATACCAAAATACCATGGACCAAATACCATGGACCAAAACTTAGATTCCCAACATGTATACATCTTTCCTTCTGTAAACATGCGTGTGTACATATATGCGACTTGGTATATGGTGAACCCGCGTGTATATGGCTCTTTGTCACATCACACCTGTGTATACCTCTCTAATCATTAATTCTTTGATATTTACTAGTTGTACTATGATCTGTCATCTGAGTGAGTTGCCATCAAATACAACACCTGTATCATACCTATATCATAATTCCAACAAGGGAATCATCATAAAATTGGATATGGCCAATGCTTTTGATCAGATAAGTCTTCCCTAACTCACTGCTGCCTTAAAGAAATTTGGCTTTTCAAGTGGAATCGTTGAGGTAATCAATGCTTGCATTATGGGACCTTGGATAGCCCCATTGATAAACGCAAGACCGAGTGAGTTCTTTCAAATTTCTAGAGGGTTTAGGCAAGGATGCCCTCTTTCAACTTTATTATATATAATAATGGTTGACTCGTTAAGTAGAGCTTTGGAAAAGAGAAGGAGAGAAAGAACTATAACTGGGTTGCACATCCCTCATGGAGTTAGAAGCATAAATCACTCCTTGTTTGTTGATGACACTTTGTTGTTGGGCGGAGCTTCATGCATAATTCCCCAAAGATTTAAAAAAATCCTTGATAACTTTATGGATGTCTCGGGTGGTCTCTTAAACAATGCAAAATGTAGAATATATGGTTGGAACACTACCTCTCGCACCATGCAAAGAATATCTCAGATTCTTGAGATTCCCATACAGGCAAATTGTAACCATTTATTTTACATTCAACTTCCCATATCTAAAGAAAATCTTAAGGTTGAGTTGTGGAGCACACAAACTGAAAAGATGAAGGAAAAAATCCAAAGTTGGGGAATGATGTAGCCGAACATTGCAGGCACGGTGACTCTAATTAAAGCCATGCTCACTATGTTGCCAATTTACCACTATGTCACTATTCTAGCTCCGGCCATTATTCACAAATAAATGGAATTAATAATCATAGGTTTTCTATGGCAGGGAGGGAAAAAGGAGACCAAAATATTCAGCTTGGTAAAATGGGATCAAGTAATTTTTCCCTATGAGAAGGGAGGCTTATCTATAAGGTTGCCAGATTGATGAATGCTGCCTAGGGGCTAAAATTATATGGATAATGATAACTAGTAAGGACAGCTGGTGGAAACAAACTTTGGCTTTGAAGTATATGAACCATCAAAGAACTCACTTGTTGGTTGAAAGTGTCCCAATAAGGCCATGCACGCAAGTATGGAAGTTAGTTAAAAAAATGATACCTACTATCATCAAGTACACTTCGAAAATACCCGACAATGGTAAAAGTATCAAGATATGGGAAGACAGAATCATGGGGAAGGAACCTTTAACATCCCGTCCAGGTTGTGAAGAGATAAGAGATTGGATGTAAGCCAAGGGGATAACCTCCTTGTGTTCTATCTCTCGTTGGGAAAACATAAATTGGCAAGATTGGCATATTCCAAATCTCCCTCTAAATTTAAAAAGCCAGTGGGATCTCTTAGTGCATCACCTCAAAGGATCAACCCCAACAAAAATGGAGGATGAAGATACAATCATATGGGACCATAGTGGAGGTGCCTACTCAGTCAAGTCCGATATAACACTCTCCAAGCTCAACAAAATGAACAATATCTGGCACCATGGAAATCCATATGGAAAGTAGAAAGTATCCCTAAAGTTAAAATATTTAGTTGGACCCTATTAAAAGGAAAAATTATTACTACTGAAAACCTTAAAAGAAAGGAATTCTCAGGCCCGCCAAGGTTTTCAATGTGCCTAAATAAAGAAGAATCCATTCAACAACTTTTCCTGAATTGCCCATTTACTAGAGAGTGCTGGAAGCAGCTTTCTAGTCCCCTGGAAATGGAACTCAACATCTCCAGAACCTTTAATGACTTCTTTACTTAATGGAAAAAAAATATCCTTACTCAATGAAGAATAAGCAAACCATTAAAAGGTTTTGGGAAAGTCTCATGTCTTTTCTATGTTGGAAGGTATGGCTCTCAAGAAACAAAATCAATTTCAAAGGCCAAGTCCCAAAGATTGGAAGAGTTTAGTCAAAAACTTGGGGACTCACCTCAGAATTTTTAAACACGAAAGGACTAAAAGAAATAGACAGTAGTCTTCTCCATCAAGAAGAAAGGAATTGGATCAGTAGGGAAACTATAAGAAGTCACTGGAATATTATTCTCAATGACAAACCTCCAATCCAGAACTAGAAAATAAGATTAAACAAGGAAGAATTCATAACATGGAAAGGAAATTTGAATAGGCATTGTCTCTTTTTTTATGGGGCCTCCAAAAATAATCCGGGTAGAGTAGGTGCAGGAGGGATCCTCCTCAAGCCAGGCAGGAAAAATCTTGTCACTTATGAGTGGGGGTTGGGGGAAACCTCCAATAACAAGGCATATGCATATAGACTGCTAATGGGAACCAAGATCCTAAAAAAAAGGAAATTAGAGATCCATTAATAATGGGAGACTCAGCAATTATAATCGAAGCCATGGTCAACAAAAGAAATCCTCCAAACACTTTCATGCATCGAATCTTTAAAAGAATAAGGCAAAATTTGGCTGGCCTAGGAAATGTCACATTCAAGCATATACTGCGGGAAAACAACAGTACATCGGACCACTATAAAAATATGGCAATGTCCAGGCCTGAAGGGGAAACAAGAGAGGATGTGGAGGTGTATCACACATCTATTCCTTAGTGCTATTGACCCTACAAGAAAATCATGACAAAAATATCATATCCCTATGAGAATCTGTGGTTCAAAACAAAGTAGATATGCAACATCATTACATATATCTGCAAGGATATACTCTTAATTGACATAGCATGGAGGTCTCATGACTCCACACGAACCTCTCTGCGCACAATCTGCCACCGCAACAGCTGGAAGATTGACATTTTACATCCAATTGCGTTCCTATAGGTATGCATCATCTCTAAGTGGTATGGCCCTTCCTTCGCACTCCTCCCTCCTTTATATCTCGGGCTTCCCTGTTCTATTTTCACACACAATCTGCTCTCCGCTCATCCTGCTGAACATTTCTCCCAACGAGCTCCATACTTCTGTGGTTCTATCTTCCATCATCGCAGTATGGGCTCCATTCTAATTCGCTTTCTTGTTACCCCTCAGTGTGATCCCATTCCTTCTTCAAGCACATTGTTTGTTGATTGATCCCATTCTCTTGCGCTCAATACTTCAATGAGATTATCTCTTTGCTCTGTTTTCATCTTGGTTGTTTGCGCATCTCTACACTCGCCTCTGGAATCCTCATTTCCCCCTCCTTCATCGATATTTGTGCCGCTAAGATTATTCTTCTCTACTCCTTGTTTCGGTCCAAACCAACAGGTTGTTGCTTCTCCAAAGGGAAGGTAAAACAATGCTTCTACAACAAGAAGGGTCATTAGTGTTAATCTAATAAGGGCAGGGGAACATTAGAAGGGAATTTTTTAAGCAGAGTTAATAGGAAGCATCAACACAACAAAGAGGATCAAATCGTATTTCACAAGAAAGTAGAAGATCGCTCAGAAATGGATTTAAATCCAATTGATCGAGCCTCTCAAAACAAGAAATGTGCCACTTGTAAAGCCAATAAATTTATGATCAGCAAGATAAAAGAGACAATTCAAGATCTGAGGTTTCAAATGAGGGCTGAGAATTGTGATTTGAAGAGACAATTGGAGAGTCAGAAGGTAGAAATAGAATCCCTCAACAACAAATGCACTCACCTTGAGGAGACAGTCAACTACCTCAAAAACATTACGTTGAATCAGGAGGGAGAAAACTCAAACTACTAGAGCAACAAACAGATATCTCAACAAGATCAATCAGTGAACAAACATTAAATTGTCCTTAAGTGTTTTAGAAGTTTGATAGTCATTAACAATTATGTTATGTAAGTATATTTTATTGTTGTCCCAACTTGTAAGGCAGTATGCCAGAAATGTAATAGGAATCTCTGGAATTTTTGGAATTAGGTCTAAAGGTTTCCGGGACTGCGTTCCCAACCTTCTATCCTTCTGCATGACTCCATCTAGCATCAAATGTAATAGGAGCTTGCTCCTCTTTCTTTTTTGGAAAATATAAAACCATAACCGATCTTGTAAAAAAAAACCAATGTTGTGGGATAGTGAATATAAGTTCACTCAGACTTAACTTGCTCTCAATAATGAGTGCTCAAAAAATTGAATATGGGTTGAATGATTGGTGGACTTTCTTGTTAACTATGATTTTTCGCCCTGGACCAAAAATTAACGGCTAAATAATTATGATTAATATTGAAATTTGATAAGGAAAATGTTTGTAAGTAAGCATTTTGTATGTTAAATACAATAATATTTGTTATAACAAAACAATACACATGAAAGAAAAGCCTATTTATCAAATAACTTTACATAATTAAAATTATTATTTTTAATGAGTTGTTTCTAAAATTTCGATTTTGATTATCTTTTATCATCTTAAATATGCAATTAGAAACAAGTTAATTTTCAATGTCAAATTGACTAATATAAACCTGGTGTGAGATACAATAGATCTTTGAAAAGAGTACTTGAAACTATCATTACAATTGTATGATATGTTGTTAGTGATGTTATTTTGTGCAAATAAATCATGGAGGAAAAATCTATACTTGCAGGGTGATATTGTGGTATATTTAAACTATTCGCTATATTTATATTAATAGATGGTCATATTTAGAATTGAATTGAAATTTTGAGTTTATATATATATATATATATATATATATATATATATATATATATAATATATATATATATATATAACTTGTGAAATGACTATCAACTCTAAATGTTTTTAAACATGTTAAATTATATACAAATATATGAAGAGATATATAATCTATGAGAAATGGTTGTTTTATAAATAAATATTAGTAAGTGTCATATTGAATCAGTTTGCATTTATTGTAATTTAGATAACTCTAATAGTTAACTTTTAGAGTGAAATATAAAGTATAATATAATGAAAAAAGTAATTGATTGAGTAAGTTTGTATCACAAATATGAAGACAAATTTTGCTTTTGAATTTTGTTTTTATGATAAGTTTTCCTATTACCTAAATAAAATAATAATAATATGAAGAACATGTTACACTATGATTGGGTGCAAGTTTGTGTTCTTAGTTAATTTTGAATTTGCATTCACCTAGTATGTTTTATGTCAAGCTAGTGTAGGTAGTGTGGTGAGGACACCTTCTTCCCCACCTTGGTTTGAATCTGAATCTCAAATCTCATGTTATGACATTCCTATACCATTATATACCTTAGCTTCTCAGAATAGCAGTTAGATGTTGTTCATGGACTTAAGTTATACTAGATTGATGCAATAAACCACCTTAAAAAAACCTTTATGCCTTAAGAAGTATATATTTTTTGGTTATAGATTTTGTGGGAGTCAAATCCTAATTCTTACACAGATTTTTGGCCCATATCTCCACCCTTCACCTTGCTTTTGCACCTCGTACGCCTTAAGAAGAGGAAGTATATCGCTTTTGGTTACAGACGAAGTGGGAGTCTTGCCTTTCTTGTTCTCCGTTATTATCCCTAAAGGTCCCATTCCTCTCATTCCCACTACTGTCGAAGTGACATCCCTACCTTCCTCCAAGCAGTCAGTTTACAGAACCATTGTTCATGGTTCTACCAAAAGATTAGTTAAGGTTTCGGGAACATGAGCACTGCATATGAAACTTTGACATACTATTGAAAGAACCATGTCAGTTTACAAAAACCTTGCCCTTAACTCTTCAATTGTGTAGTGAATAAACCTTGAAAGCTATGATCAAACCCATGCCAAAAATAAAAACAGATATTTAGAGTAACTAAAAATAAATAAATAAAAATTAACAAACTCTAAAAACCTTGAATTTTCAGTAGATAGATAGAAAATAAAATAAATATACAATTATTTTCAAAATTAAACAGAACAGAATATGGTTATAACCGAAAAGGAAAATCGAAACAATCTCTACAAATATGTAGTTTTAAGATATTTTAAGCTTGCAAATAAATCATATTATGTGAAAAAATGTATTTATAAAATTTTGAACTTAGAATTTAAGTATGGAATTTTAAATTTCAAAATAAAGTTTATAATAATATAGATGGAAAGTTAAATATAAGACATTAGAAGATAGACTATAAAAATATTGAAACCATATATAAGTAAATGGTAAATGGGTAAACCTCATTTTTAGTTAAGGTGAAAATTGTATTTATTGTTTAAAAATAAATGAATATGATTCTTAATTTTTCTTACTCCAAACTAGAGAGTAATAGTTGAGGCTTATAGATATATAAAATATTAGAAAAACACAAAATCAGAAAATCAAGATGCCTAGTCTCGGTAACAAGGTCAACTCTAGATGATCATATGGTTCCTAAACTACAAAACCATATTTATATGATCAATTTTGAATAAAAAAATAAGTCAAGTAGAAGAAAAGGTTGAGGTCTAAGGAGATGGTTTGGGAGAAGGAAGCATTGACTACAAAAAATATCAAGTAGGAAAAACGAAAATATATATTGGCACTTTAGGAGCTCTAATACTTGTAAGAATTTTGGAGGGACAATTTAATGTGTCATAGGTTCTTAGGATGCAAAGTTGTCCTTTTGCTTTGTATGTTATACCAAGAAGATATGGTTTTTACGGGCATGGACCAGTTTTTTGCATTAAGTGACAGATAAAACAATAATTTTTGAAAAGGGGGCATAATTAATGTCTTGTTTCATTTTGGGGGGCTTATATTTTGTTCTAATGAACCAAATGAATTGTTTATATTTAAAAACTATGACACATTCATTTCTAAGGTCTTTCAACATCACCAAAACAATCTCGTCAAAGAGTACACAAGTTGGAGGATGGAAAACCCCTTTGACATCTCTACTAGTGCCTAATTTGTCATCTTGAGACACTGTGTTCCTCTTCCTCCTAAACCCTATATGCTACCATTGTCACCCATGCTATTTGTTTTAAAATATTAAATGATAGTATTTGTTGAAGCCATTGAACAAAAGATAAAACAAAACATCAGATTCCTAGACTAAGTTAAGGGGGATTAATGAACCAAGCCTTGGATGAACTATTTACTCATTTAAGTATATTATCAAGACTTTTGCACTACAAAATTTAGAGGTCGTCATTCCATTTAGCAAGAAACTTATGCCCTATCTACATTGATTTACAACGGTTATTGTAGTACATCAGCTCTAGGAGAACTTAATGCTATTGATATGAGCATGTTTGTGTTTGCATTGATTTATTGAACTTATTTCATTTGCAATAGAAGCGAAATAGGTGGGACATAATAAAAAAAATTAGGAAATGAATAATCCTCCAAGTTGTCACTTTAAGTTCTTGAGGATTGAGTGCCATTTGAAAATGAGCAGCACTGAAATGACCAATGTTAGGCATCAGGTTACCATCCAAGGTGAATTCATTTTTTAGGGCTTATGATTAGAGAAGAGGTTTGTTGCAAGAAATGTTTGTTGGTGAAACGAAGGTGGATTGGCTCAACAAGCTCAATTAAACAATTGCCCAATTAGTAGCTCAATTAAACAGTTGCCCTATTATTTAAGAGTTAGTAGTGATAACAACTTTCTCTTCAACAACTCATTGTGCCTTTACTTTGTGGAGATTCTACGAATAAAAGAAATAATAATGTCTCTAGCTTCAAACCTTAGAACCACCATAGGATGTATCAAAAGCCACAATATTTTTCTCCTATGTTGACCTAGAATTTTCAATGGATTTCCTACATTTCATCAAGCTAAAAAGCAACTCCAAAACTATAAACATCTGTTTTTAATGTCAATTGAGCAATCAAGGCAACTTTGGTGCATAATACCCACATGTTTCAATTGGGTGGGTGTAAAGATGGGTCTTTTCTCCAACCAACCCATGTAAAGTACATAGTAGTGATAACAAATTGCTCTTCAATAGCAACTCATTGTGCCTTTTTTCTGAAGAGATTCTACGAATAAAAGAAATAAGAATATCTCCAGCTTCAAACCTTAGAACCACAGTAGGTTGTATCAAAAGCCACAAGTTTTTTCTCCTTTGTTGACCTAGAATTGTCAACAGATTTCCTACCTTTGATCAAGCTAAAAATCTCCAAAACTATAAACATCAGATTTTCATGTCAATTGAGCACTCAAGGAAAAATTGGGGCACAATTCCCACAAGTTCCAATTGTGTGGGTGGAAAGATGAGTCTTTCCTCCAACCAGCCCAAGAAATAGTACATAAAACACATAGATGTTTCTATCGACCTCAACAAAGCTTATGGAGACATTTTTATTTGCAAAGTGTCAGTTAAGAAAGGGATTAGGAATACAATCTTATTTTAGCACATTCCAATGCTAGCCTCATCAAAATTTTAGTCCAAATCAGATTCTCATGTACTCAATTTATCGACAATCTGTTTGGAGCAATCTTGACAATTAACAAGAACAAAATATGAGAAGAACGTTGTCATTTCCTCCACCAATTTCAAACCATAGTGATAACCCGTGATCCTCATTAGGGTTCGGGAAGAGGTATAGTTTTCTTCAAATGTTCGAGTAGAGGTATAGAGACAGAGGTATAGTTTGCTTCAAATGACAGAACTTATGTCTAGAGAGTGCAAATCTCATGGAGTTCCAAGTATCGTATGTTCATACAATGATTTAGTTTTGTTGTGTTCTATGTGGAGAGCATTTAAAGAGCCTAGATAACATTCATAGATTGTGCATATGACAAAGCGATGGATAGAGGATTGTTGAGCTAACTTGTTTGCTTTACAAGGGCAGATCCAATGTATATATATCCAATGTATATCGATATTGTTTATATAGTGTTTATATGTATGTTGCGAAATAGTGAGTGAATTTAAGGGCTGATTAATCTGCTACAAAAGTCTATGATTGCTCTATATGCATTTAAATTGTAATTGTGGAGTGATATAGGCTTTCACTGCTTATGTTTGGCATAACCAACTTACCAAAATCTCGACATTTGATGCAGGACCATCTCTTACAGCTAGGTGACCCTTCACAATATGAAGGATTTTCATGTCTATGGCGGTTAGGAATGTGGAATAAATAAGCAAGATTGAGATCATGAGGAGTTAGAATAAAGCGTGTCATAAGTGTTAATTGTGGTATCTCCCACATCAAATCAGTGGTCTAAGGTCTCACAAAAGTATCAATGTAAGTTTATATCTTTGGAACTTATGATTTTGAAGTCTTGCTTTATTTTCACTCTTGGATCTATTCCTGAAGATGAACCACAGAGGTTGGTTCGAAACGTCGATTCCAACCAACATGAATGCAATGACTCCGGAAGATAACACTACACAGAACACAAATCGCAAAATCCTCAAATCATTAATTATCTTAACCATCTCAGCGTTCTAAACTTTTGGTTCACTCTTATCACTTAACTGATTGCTTTTATTTCAAGCAACAAGGCAACTAATATGTATTCTACAACATCTTGATGCTAGATATGGCATTGCTTTTATTTCTCCAACATTGATTCTATATCTACAAGTGATACCAATGAGGTTAAGAACGGTTTTTTCACAAGGCCATCAAATCTTAAAACTAATTGTTTCACAAAACATCCAATTCATAAATGGCCACTTCCAGGATCCCTTTTAAGATCCGTCCTTATGGTTTCTCATTTTCTCCTTTTGAGATTTCATCTTATACGTGGTCTCAATAATATAGATGTTCATTTTTATTTAATAATAATATTATAAGTAATAGTTAATGTTTAAGTTCTGACAAGTTGAGATGCTTTATCTGCCTTTCAGGTGAGAACAAGGCAGAGAAAGCTCTCCAAAATTTTGTCAATTGAATCTAACTTAGGTGGTTAGGTGATGTGATTGTGAGATCCCCAGTTTAACTTCTAAAATTTAGTAAGTTTGTTGTTTCCTTAAGTGAATATACTATGTATACTATCTACACTAACCTAAGGCTATAAAAAACCAATTTCTTTATCCAAACAATTCTCCAAACCTAAAATTTATTTTTAAATAAAATATTTCATATTTATATTACAAATATTCAAATAAATCGCATAACATATCACATCTTCTTTCACGAATGCTACTCTTCCCTATGCTATCAGCTTATGGCGTTTCTTTTGCAACATGTGGTGCAATTGCTAGTTATTATCAACCTTGCAATGTTCATAGTTTTGATGACGATCAATGCCATAAGGGTATATGTAATTTTACGAAAACAATGTTTTACTTGAATAATATCTAGAAGAGAGTATAAACAGGTCAACCACGTGTTATAACCCAATAAACTGATATTAAACCAAAATCTCCATAATAAATTGTTTTGATACAACAATTCAAAATCTCCATAATAAATTGTTTTGATACAACAATTCAAAATCTCCATAATCATCTTATATTTATTTTATCCTAGAATTTATCGAAAACTAAAGTGGATGAAATCTCTCAATGTGAAATTGTTGAGCTACAAATCTTTACTCGAGTTTTATACTCTAAAAATGGTTGGCACCTTGAAAGATTTAATTCCTTTGAATACATGATAAAGCTAGAGTTATGATAAATCTATAATTATAATATAAACAAGTGCTAAATAGTAGTTGATCCCTGCGACTTAGTTTATATATAGGTAATACATTAAACATAATGGAAAACCTTGTAGTACAAGTTTGATTTGATAATGTATTAAAGGCACCTATGTTGGTTTTCACCATAGGTGGTTTCCAAGGTATAAACCTATTGTGATTGTCTATTGTGTCATTCTAATAATGTTGATTCCATACATGATGTGGTATTTACATTATCAATTATGTGATATCTAATTGTCATTTAACATTGAATAGTGAACTCAGATATGTATTTTTACACAAAGTTACTTAGGGATGTTAAAAGTGTTATAACATCTAATACCAAATAGAAAACAAATTTATATGTATTTTTTATTTTTAGATTCATCTTTTTTTCGTGTGTTAGAAAAAGAATATCAAAATGTTAGAGAAAAGGTTAATGTGTAATAAAGCATATAAATAAGCATTCGAAGTAAATTTTTTTTTTTTTCATATAAAAAAATTATATGTATCAACAAAGGGAAGAAAGCCTAATTTGTATGCATATGGTTCAAAAATGCATTAATTCAACTCATCTTTTATTAATAAATATATTATCATATAAAATAAAACTTTAAATAAATTTATCGTTTTTATAAGTAAGTATGTTATTATTGATGTTTATTTTTCCAAATTTATTATTATGTAATGGTGGAGTAGAAATTATATGTAACATTATTCATGTTGGAATTTAGTTATATTAACATTATAAAATATAGAAAATGATAAGGAAAATATATAATATTTGGATTAAAAAAAGTGTGGTTTCAAAACTTATATTTATCTCATATAATAATGTTAAAACTTAATTTTAATTATAAAGAGAAAACAAGTCACTTATATAGTTGATATGGGAATATAATTTATATTTTTTTCATACAATTTTTTTTGTATAGGTTTGTAAACTTATCTTTTTAGAATGTTATAGTAAATAAAGAGAAAAAACAAGATCACATATGCAAAGAAATGTTGGAATTTGGTTTTTTTACTAAATTAGCAATAGTATTATTATACCATGTTTTTTTATAAAATTAAAATAAAGTTAAAGTAATTATATAATTATAATATTATAAACCACTGCTACACAGAGCAGATAAGACTATAACTCATCAAGTTGAAAATAACTATATTAAATTATTGTTCAAAAATAATAAATTTCAATCTACAATGTTAAATTATAGAAAATTTGCAATTTTTTTTGTCAAACCCAAATTAATATGGGTTTGACCAAAAAATAAAATGCAGATATCCCTGATCGGGGTGACAAAGTGGGAGAGTACAGGCATGAAGACAGATCAGGAGAGAGGACGACCAGGACAACCGCCTACTATCCTCAAGCTGGAACAACTGGAGGTGGTGGCGTCTTACATGATTGCGGGAACATCAAGGGAGAGAAGTGGCATGATTATGAAGAAAAAGACTGGCAAGAACGACAACGGTAGTAGGATGGGACGTAGGGTAGGTGGGAAGGGATACATGAGGGTGGCAAGATTAGGGAGAGAGCATAGAACGCAGAGAAGGGAAGACGGGAGCAGGGCAGCGCAAGCGTTGGGGACTTCTGTGGCCAAACATAACTCTGGGAGTCTGAAAACGAAGAGATGGATCGCCTAGGCAGAGGCAAGGGCCGTGGGGGTAGAGGGCGCCAGAGCCAGTCAGTTAGAAAAGAACTACCACTTCAAACACTGCAGAGCCATGAAGAGGTAGGAAATCCATTAAGGTGGCGGTCAAGGAGGCAGCTCGAGCATACAAAGAAGGAACAGATGTCGACATTCGCCAGTTGATCCAGGAGATGGAGGATAGCATCATGGAAGAAGACTCTAAGCCAGAAATGGAAAAATGGGGGGACATAGTCCCCGACCCAGGGCATACCAGGGGCAAGATGACATTATTCAAACAAACCTTGCACATATACTAGGTCATGAAGCACTTGTTGGCCAGAGCTCTGGAACAGGGGGCGGGGGAGATGGCGGAAATTGCGCAAGGCATGCCCAACCTCAAAAAGGACATGAAAAATCTGCAAATTATGATGTTTATGCAGGATAGTAAGCTAGATGAGATCCAACAACGAATGATGAAGCTGTCTCCGGCGCCGGGTGACTCTGTTGTTGCATCGGCCATCATGGATTCTGAAAAAGATGATAGAAAGGAATAGTATTTTACCTTCCAGGTTTTACTGGTCTTTTTAGCGGATAGCTTTTACTTTTCCTGTCTTTATATATCAGTTCGGACCTTAAACGGTGTATCTAGATGTGAAGTGTATTTAGCTTGGGTTGAAAGACTTGTTAAATTTTGCTACCGGATGGCTTATAACAGACTAAGGTGGCCAACAGTCTTGGTTTCCCATGTAGGCAAGTTGAGGCCACCAAGATTTTGTATATGGAACAACTTGCTTATATAAATAGAAAAAGAAGGAACTACCGTAGTTTACAAAAAAAAATGCAAATAATAAAATAAATAAAATGTAAAATAAAAACACTCTTATCATATCATGTCTATGTCAATATTAGTTTGAATATATGTTGATATAGATATGGAACACTTAAATAACATATTAGTTTGAATATATGTTGATATAGATATGAAACACTTAAATACTTTGTACACCAAGGGAAACCTTCAAGGTAAAATTGGAATTTTTACTATAAACTGAATTAAGAATAACTTAGCTTTGTGAAGGATTCTTTCATGCTTAAAACAACACTGACATATCCATCCATCCAGTGCATATTAAGTTTTGAGAATTTCATTTCTCCACGTTGGGTTAGCTTATAACATTTATGTTTTCAAAAAAATTCCTTTACGTATTCATTTCATTTATTGAGCTTAGAGGCTTATTCTACAAACCAATATAAAAGAGATAGTGTAAGTGTGTCTCTATGTCTGTGATTACATGTGCTCTTTTAAAATAAAAATAAATCATATTCTAAATAACAAAAAAAAAAATCCACCATGTGAGTTGACATGTGCTCTTTTAAAATAAAAATAAATCATATTCTAAATAAAGAAATAATATCAGCTATAAATAAAAAAAAATAATAATATCCGCTATAATAATAAAAAATTGAATTTGTTGTAAATTAATTACAAGTAAAAAAAATGTTTGAGTACATATTTAAACCTTATACTTCTCAAAATATTTCAATAAGAGATTTAAATCAAGTATTCGAAAATCTATGTTAACTAATTTATGTCAATAAATAGTTAATATATATATATATAATATATATATTATTAATAAATATTTTAATATGAATTAATATTGACATATACTTAAAAATATATTAATAATAAAAAACTATTTTAATTTGGGTTGATAAAATGTTTCTATATACATGTTGTTTAAAATATTTTAATGTCAATTATGTATATATCATGAAAAAAATAAGATTTTATGGTTAAAAGATTTATTTGGTCCTATATAAACTTTGTATAGCATTCAAAAGTACGATTGAAATACTGAAAAAGTACACATTGTATTTTGCACTCTAAATAAATTTATACTTCAAAAAATCTGATCCTTCCCAACTCATGTTATATCCATACTTAAAGATAGATATCTGCTGGTTTCATGTATGGGCTCTTTCACTCTAATGTTTCTAATTGTCCCAAGCTGTTCCATTTCACTTCCTATACATATTAGATGAATTGTCTTTTAGTTCTAGCTTGGAGATTATCTCTACTCACGTAGTTCTAGCTTGGAGATTATCTCTACGCACGGGTTCCTAGACTGATCCCCATCTACTGCAAGAGTTAAAAAGAAACCGCGACGGACCTTTTGGAACCATTGTTTGCATGGAGTCACAATATAGAGGATGCTGCTCAGGTGGAGGCCGATTACTTTCATCCCATTCCAAAGCGGCCTTGCACGGGCAGAGATGATGACAATGTCAAATAATTCTTCACTATGCTATAATGAATCTCGGTAATTCATGTGTGTAATATGTCATGGAGCTGACTTGCATGTGATTATTGAAAGTGTACTTGAACCAACTTGGCATTCACACAATGAACACAATATTTATAGTAGGGAAACCCGAGTAGCGAGGAAAAACCTGCTACAAAAGAAGAGATGCTATTATCTCATTGATTGAAAGCTTGAAACATTCGTTTCCTCACTTCAAACACCACTTATTATTCGAAAGCTACCATGAGAATAATGATTTAACCTATCTCTTTCTTTCCTATTTATAAGTGATAGGGTAGTTGACATAGTCAACTTCGATTATTCCCTTTCTTGGAATGTTTAATATAATCAAAATCTATGTAATTTACAAGAGAAGGGGTTTTATACCCAACAACATAGGTGCCTTGACAAAAAATGGTATGAAACGTGTATCAATTTATAAAACATTAAAAAATCGTTGGTCTCAAACGTAGAAGGATTCCAGTGTAAACACCTCAGTCTGTCATGGCGATAGAAGTCACTGAAAAAAAAACTATTAATATCCTTAATATGATGTCCAATTCCCTATAGAATGCCATTGGGGCTCAATTTTCAAATTGGATCTTGAAAATAAACACTTCCTTTCTAACCAGTGCTCAAGACATACCTTGATTTTCGCGAAGGTTCCTAAGAGTTAAAACATAAATTGTTAAATCGCTTCCTTTTGAATGAGCTCTAATTTGCACCCACCACCATATGAGGAACCAAAGATGCTTTAGTATGTTCCTTTACATATCTATTAAACGATAAAATTTCTTTTGAATTTGAATACAAAAGAACTGAGACTTATGTCTAAGAGATGTTCAACCCAAGAAACAAATTCTTAAAAGGATATCGTTATTATTTAATTGATAAAATCCAAATTAAATTTTCATGGGAGAATTTTGATTTGGGGGTATTTGGGGGTAAGAAGTCCGGTTGACTAAGGGCATTACACAGACTAACAAACGAACAAACTACACAAGTATATGCAAGCACACACGCATACAGATTGAACTTCCAGATAGCTTAGAGGGGTTTCGCTTCTATTATTTGCAAAATCAACAACAAAATGACTATCCAGGGAACATGTATTCCCGTAAAGGGCTATCCCCCAAGACAGGCTCAAAAAACAATCTACTAGCCATTTGTTCAAAGACTGCCCAACATGGTTTAACCTTTCAAAAACTTCTACGCTAAATGGAAGACTTCCTTCCCATGACAGAGGGCAATATTATAATTAAAAGAACTGTCTATAACTCTCTTTTCTACTAATATTATTTGAGCGTTTCCCTACTGGTACTCAAAAAAATTAAGACAAATCCTGTATCATTTTTATGTCATTACAACTAAATTGTAAAAATCTCTCTTGCTCATATCAAGGGTGTTGTATGGTCCAATTAAGCCAGATTTCAGATTATGCCCACACAATATCCTTGGATGAAGTGCTAAATATAATAATGACGGACAAAAGGAAATCGACTGATGTTAGAGAAAGAGCAAAACCAAAAATAACTACAAGACACCTAACTCAAAGAGCTGTTACGAAGAAGCACATATTCGAGTGTAAGAGGATCTGAATCATTTCAGAATAGTGTATTTTCATCAAACATGTTAATAAAAAGAGAGCTTCATCAATGACCTAAGCAAAAGAGCTTAGACAGATACATTACAGACAATTCATCGATTACAGACAAGCCTGTGATCTTATCAAATAATATCCATGGAAGCTCGACAATCATGAAACTTTCTTTGATATTTGTCTTCCACTGATGGCCCCATATTGGCTCCAAAAATAATACCCACAAACTAGTAAAAACAACCATTATTCAAGCATGGCAACAAAGTTATGGAATTGAGCTTATGCTAATCAGGGACTATGCCAGAACACCATTACTGGCACTGGTTCACGTAAGAGCTGTCTTGACTCTCAACAAGTGACCAAACCACAGGTCCCCATAGAAATATTCGCCAGGTTGTTCTTTTGTTCATGACTTCTCAGTAGATGCACATACCAAAGGGGCCAGATAGTTTGCTCCTCATGATAGGTGCACATTGAATGCCATAATCTATCTACGATCTGCACTTTTACTCAGAGGTCTTTGATACTCTACTATAGAATCATATGCACTCATTGTGAACGGAGATTCTGCAAAGCACCTGTATTAATTTTTTTCTCATTAGTGTGAGCAGCTTGAAACAACAAAGATGATCACAAAATCCCAGTAACAAACACAGATGCCTCAAATGCACAAGTTATACCATCGTGCATCAAGGTTTGTACTTCCCAAAAGGAGGTGCACACTTATACCTCAGTTCATGCCAGAAAGCATTTGCCTTGTCACTTAAAAATGACTCCAACTGTTGCATAAACTCATCTTCATTGCTTGAGGGGATCAAATTCCGTGTCCCTTCTTGTTTCCTGAGTCTGGAGAACCAAAGAGAAAGCACGAGGTGAACAAGGACTGCCAGATCTTGGTCCCCAAGGATGGCCTCCAGTTCCCGACGAATCCAAGGTTCCAATCGGCGTTCTATTCTAGCCCTTTCATTCAATTCATCTGTGATGTTCTGGTTGGGATAACAATAATTAGCATGAATCTTCTATGTTTTCCACAGAAAACCTCTAACCTAAAAGTTTATTGACAGGAACTGGACATTGCATCAAGCAATTCTAGGAAAATATACTGTCAATTCTAAGAGAATTTGCACAATCTCATGACACTAATGATAAAAGAAGAGACTGTATCACCTGCTTCAGATTAGTTCTATTTTGAAGACGAGGTGGAATAGCTCTTAGGCCCTTTCTGTATATGCTGCAAAAAGATAGCAAGCAGATTATCAAGGCAAAGTAATAATCATCTTAACAGAGAATAACGTAAGTAGGCAAAGGGCCAACAGATTGAAACTAAGTATGCACAGAATTTAGTTTTTTATCACTGCACTAAATGCAATCAACTTCTTAGAAAACAAAACAATGTTCTTGAAATAAGAGTACCAACAGATGGTCCACGGGGTCTTGGATAGACAGTGATCGGGTGTGCTGTTAAGGCACTCCTAGATGTTAAGTCACCGGTTCAATTCCCTGCTCTATTCGGGTGTTATTCTTGGACATGACCATGATGTAGCCTCACAGTTGCTGAACTTACAAAACAAACAAAAAAATACCAACAGATGATTTATGACCATCTATTTATTAATCCGGAAATAAAATCATGCAATATTCCATCCTGGAATAATTTAATTAAAACCGTTAGTATGTTTGCTGGACCATGGATAACCTCACTGACTGAACTCACAATTTTTTAGTTTTCTTAGGCCTGGCAGAAGCTCTAGAAGTTGGAACTAAGATCGCAGAAAATTATCCACAAAGCACCAAGAATAGAATGGGGTTATGTAACGAAGTGTTGAATGCCTCCCTTGAGGCTTGTACACCATTGTTTCTCCTACAGGCATATTTAAGCCTAGCAATGCACCTTTATTTCCAGCTTCTTAATACAGTCCAGCAAACCTTAGGAGAAAAATGTTATCTGAAATAGCAAAACAGCAAAGGGCTAAAAGGGGACCAGATTCTGAAAATTTGGATAATAGGGTTAAATGATAGAAAAGGGTTTCATTAAAAAATATTTCAAGGAACATAGAAGGAAGAGCAAGGGGTAAGAAATCAGAGAAGCATGCAAGAGTGAAAATAAACTACAAAATAAGCAAGAAGGGGCTGGGGATATTAATGTCATCACGGTTCTCTTAATCAATGGACTGGTAACAACTTATAAGAACTATTTCCACAACCATCTTTCCAGCTACCAGTCAGCAATTCTATGCAACATGGGTCGCATATAACAAATGTGGTTTTCCTATCTTCTCTGGTTGTAAATTGAACGTAAGTACTACGACATTATTTCATTCATGATGTGACTGGAACCTCAACAGGTATTTTCATCCAGCCATAACCGTTCACAGACATAGCAGCACAAAATTTCATAAACAAACTATGAGTTCATGAAAATTACATTCGTAAATTCAACTCTCACATCAACCTCAACAAAGGCATCTTAAACTGAGATTGCAAAGTTGATAATTACAACCTTGAAGTCATTGTCTTACTTCTCAAAGCAAGAAAACTCCCCAACACACATCTTGAGGAGGCATTGCAGGAGTTTCAGAGAAGCTGAAAGTCAGTTAAGAGGATGGGGAACATCCAAGAGTGCTACATATATTTCTTATCATTAACTTCCATTATTATACCTCAGCACTGACTGCAAACTGAGATACAAATATCAGGGGACAATTACATCAACTGCTCAAAGTTCAATGAGAAGACTAGAGCACTGATAAGTCCAACTGCTCCATTTGCTAATTCTGCTCAATTTTCTCACTTAGTCTTTGTTAGTGCTACTAGGACTGAAATCAGATCCGAATAAGCTAAAACAATAGTTTTCTTAGAATCTCTAATCCAAAGAAGACCTTTAGCCAGTGGCTGAAACTTACCCGTTCTCACTAGATCCTAAGAAAAAAGGTACAGAACTATCACTGTTCTCAATAATGCACTTACATCTCATTTTTTAATGTAAATAAAGGGAAGGAACGCTAAGGATGAAGGCTTAAACTTTAAAATACCAAATGATTTGAATCCCTAGCAAGGCAGCTCTCCAATGAATGTTACCTTGTAACAGTGAATGAATTTGTTGCTCAATTTCATGCCACCACTTTCTAGCTACCTGGCAGTCATGCATAATTTTTTTAGAAGTTCCAGCTTACTACAAACAGGAAATTGATCATCTGAAAAGCCACCTTTAATTAAACATGCTTTTGTTAACAAACCCTAGTAGATAATTAGCCAAGCAAAACCCCATAGATTATAGGAGATGTGAAAGGCTAAACACTATGTCTCTGAGTCTCAACCCAGCCATTTTCAGGGTTTAAATAAGTCCATCTTGCATTCAGTGAGCTACCTGGCAGTCCTGCATAATTGTTTTAGAAGTACCAGCTTACTACAAACAGGAAATTGATCATCTAAAAAGCCACCTTTAGTTAAACATGCTTTTGTTAACAAAACCTAGTAGATAATTAGCCAAGCAAAATCCCGCAGATTATAGGAGATGTGAAAGGCTAAACACTATGTCTCTCAACCCAGCCATTTTCAGGGTTTAAATAAGTCCATCTTGCATTCAGTGTAGGGGAAAGGGCTGCCTTATTATGCAGCAGCATACACAGTCTTTCAGATTCATACACTTGGATTAGATTAATCAAAGGCCAACACCAATCTGTCCAAATCGGCCCCTGGATCTGATTATTGATTTTATAAATCTCTTCAAAGGGAAAGACCTATTGTAGTTCACAAATAGTTTATCTGTCTGAATCAAGAACAGATTATTGGTGAACCAGTGCACTCCACTTGGTCCAAGACCTGGCATCTGAATCCCAAGTTCCTTACACAGAAACATACACTTTATACCTAATCAGGCTTGAAATTGAGGGATTTCGGCAGAACAACTATCCTTAATATGCCAGCTCCAGATAGAACGAAAGGTAAGCCCCACCCACATCCGCTGCCAGAAAAAATCCAGTCCAAGCATCTAGCTACATAACTTCAAGCGACACAAATGCTCTTAACGATGAAGGATCACCAAAATCTAAACAAATGACCAAGGCAATAACGCTACAAATATTGAATCGGCCATGAACCGTTAGTGTGTGGCATCTGCACAGGCCTAAATCTTAACACTATGTGCCAAGGGACCATAATATCCAAGCATCACACCACCATTTGGCCGCGGAGGCTTTAACCTGGTAAGCAACATGACCCAGACCACTCTCATCCTTGGGTAAGATACATACATGCCAGGTGACCAAAGGAAGGCCCCTTTCTCCAACATGTTATGTCTCCTGTTGCCTTTTGAACATACTCAATTTGGAAGGCTGGAAAAGATACTCACTTTAGAATTGTTGAAGAGAGTTATCAGTTGTCTTTAAAATTTATACACGTCAATGTCAACAGAGCAGTGCAGAATTAGGTCTTGTCATTTTCAACATTGCTTCTACAGCACAGTTTTCATATTTTATTTTTATCAAAGTATCTTGAAATAATCCCTCTGCAGTTCTGTAATGTAGTTAATGTCAGTTAGCTATTAACGTCATGATGTTCCCCCAGCTGGTTGTTTTTCCAAGGTGTATCAGTGGTTCTCGTTTTAAGTGCTTCCTTTAAACTCATTAGAAGCATTACAACTAGCCAAAGACACCAGGAACTACAAGCAACCCACTTGCTCTCGACGAGAAACCACTCATCACAAGCACTTCTGTTTGGCTAAGCTGATGTGACAGGATGTACCATTTCATCAAAGTCACCTGGAACTTGCACATGACCCCAACTGCTTAAGCTGCGTCCCTGGGGGAAATTTACTCTTAAAGGAGACATTTCCAGAAACACATGATTTTAACTTTTCATAGTTTGACCTTCAAGCAATTCTTTAGCATTGCCCAATATTGTGGGGAGTCGAATACTGATATTCCTAATTGGGACCCATTTTATATTACCCTTTGCCTGTTCTCAATCTAAAGACTGTAACTGTTCTTTTGATATAAAATCTTCTAGGTTGCACTGCTGAACATAATGGATGAATTTCTGCTGGCAGGGCAGTGCAGTATTCCTTAGACAATGAAAATACCAGCATTCATAAGTAAAATTTTGACGCAATTGTGGCAAGTTAAATGGAAGAAATATAATACCGTATAAATTCCAGTGGTATGGATGTATTTTGATGTTGAACTGACAAAGCTGAGGGCTAAAATGTAACTCGTCCCTGTCTTTCTAACAGAAACACCTTACAGGTAGATGAAAGAGGGCTAATATCTAGCGCATGCCTGTCTTTTTAAAAGAAACACACTATTTCAGGGGGGTCTATCAGCTGGGATATGTTGCTCTCGCGATTTACAGGTAGATGAGAGAAGCGGCAGACACCAAAACGCTGGGATTAAAACATAAACCAGTTGAGGTTAACTCTCACCAGTTATTAGGAACCCACATCCTCACCAGTTTACACCGTCGAGTGCTATCCTTCATCTAATTGGCTACATCTATTCTTTAGAAGAAAAAAAGGCTAACTACTTGGTTGCATTGTTGAATATAACGCATCAATTTCTGCAGGTACCGACCTAGGCATTGATCATAGAATGCCAGCATTCATCAGAAAAGTGCTGTTCCATCGTGGCTTGGGATGTGCACACTAGACGCTCACAATTTTTTTATCAACGTGGTCTAGCAGCTAATGATTTTATTCGTAGCAGTCTTGCTGACTTGCAGCACTCTCCAAATCCCAAGGCTCCATCAGAGCTGTTCTGTGGGATTATGAGTGGTAAAGCCCATTAGTCTGCAGTGTCCCTGTGTCCCTCGAAAATAGGCTAGGTGTTACCGATTATCGACTGAAGCTTTCTGAATAACTGAATATTTGAGCAATACATTATACTACCAAACACTTACTTAGTGGCAATCAAATATCAGAATGGCCAAAATTGGAGCCATAAATTGCCATCATTATGTCTGTTTTGTTAAGGCGTCGATTCTGCAAAATTCTTCATAATGGATTGCAAAATACCTGGCTCGCCATGTCAGGGCCTTTTCGGCAGCACCCGCCTCTTCAAGCCTGCGTTTCTCTGCAGCCGAAACAAATCTGGAATGCCCAAAAAAACGTCGCCGTGGCAGTGGCCTCGTGCGCCTCTGATTGTCCAAAATCCGGCCTCTCGCATATTGCAGTGATCTGTTTCAAGCAATGGAAAATCTAGAAACATCAAACCCTAAATAAATAAGGAAAAAACACAGTTAGGGCATCTACATCTTCAATAAATGGACGAGATTCAAGCAGACAACCCGAGAATGACAAATTAAACCCCAAAAGCTACCTCTGAGAATCCATTTCCCTCTGACCATTTCCGTTAACAGACGGCTCGGGTGCCTCTGCCAAGGGCAACAGACGCTTTTCCCTGTAACTTCCGGGTCCCTGTATGTCGTAAAACCAGCCGTCAAATTCCCGTTTGCACAGCGGGCATTTGCGCTGCAATGAGCTCCATCTCTGAATGCATTTTGCACAGAATTGATGCATACACAGTCTCAGGGCGACCAGTTGGGTTTGGTGGATGTCATTGCCCAGGCATATCGGGCAGGACGATAGTGAGTTGTGGGGTATTTTGGGGGGTTTGGATGAGGACTCTGTATTGACGTCGTCGTCGGAGAATTTGCGCTTGGATTGGTGCGTTGAGCGAGATTCGGATTGTGCGGAGGTCGACGAAGGCTGTGAGGGATAGAGCATCCAGACCTTTAGTGTGGGCATCCATACGAATTTCTGAGATGACGTCAGGCCTGGTTCCATTGCCTTCATCGAGGGCAGTAAAGAATTGGATTTCATATAACCGGTCTTCGAACTCCCCACTGAAGGAGACTAATAAACACACTTGAATTCGGAATGTTTCATAGTCGATCGCCGAGTCACCCAATATGAACGGTGGGATGCGGAGAACTGGTAAACATTCGGAGCCTTGTTTCGACTTTTCTTTATTGGCATTTGGTGATTAAATTTTGTTAAATTTGAGGACGACTTTTGTCAGAGTTGTAGATTGTATCAGCTTGGATTGATTTGATAGCTCTCCAAAGTCATGGAATTCGTCGAATTGTAGCTTTCATCGGGGCAAATTGTTTTGAAAGCTATGTAAACTCTCGTCGGACCTGCAGTTCGTTATCTACAGCGCCGACACGAGTATTGTAAAAAATTCACAGATTTGAATCGGGGCCAGTATGCTATTCGACACAAAACAAGGCTAGGAATAGAAATCTTCAGTTTTATAATTTGATTTAACAAGTAAAATCAATAACTTATAGGGTTTATAACTTATATTTGTTATATGGGATAACGTATATGGTTTATAACTTATGTTGTTTATATGGGACTATTAGTTCTTTGTTTATATTGTTTATATGGGACTATTAGTTCTTTGTTTATATTAGTTCTTTGTTTATATTGTTTATATGGGACTATTAGTTTTTTGTTTATATTGTTTATATGGGACTATTAGTTCTTTGTTTATATTGTTTATATGGGACTATTAGTTCTTTGTTTTTGGTATTTTGCAATTCAATTTTGTCCTTATTCAAATTGATGTTGTTTTTGGCTTTTTGTAATTCAATCTTTTTCTTATTCTTATTTAAATTGATGATGAGTTTGATGATGAGTTCGCCCAACCTTCCAACAATCCCCTTGCTAAAAAGACAATGCTAAGAAACAGATGCTAATGGATGTTATATCCTCTTAGGATTTTCTGCACTTTGTGATTTTTAGTAGGCTTGATAGGACACTCATGGTTTTCTTTGACAACATTAAGTTCACTAAGGAAGTTCTCCAATTTGGGCAAAAGCTCCTTGGCCCTAAAATGAAATTATCCCAAGCAAGTTTAAATGCTTACTCTAATCGATTGAGCATTCCAAAGGCAGGAAAAGATGATGTGGCAAGGCCCTTCAGCGAATAGGGAAGCGCCAAGTGGTAGACCGCCATTGTCCCCCGCATTTCATAAATTTCATATCACAGGCAGGTCGTGTTAAAGAATCGGCCCCAAGCATGTCAGGGTTGTGATGCGATAAATCGCAATCGCACTTTGCAACAGGGAAGGCTTTGTAGAAATCGGCCCCCAACGTACCCAAGTTGCGATGCAATAATCGCAATCACACACTACAGAAGGCAGAGCCCCACATTATGTTACCCGTCGATTCTCCACTGGTTGCGATTTGCGAAAGGATCCCGAATGTGATGCGACTAAGGGTTACAGTTAATAGTATCGTCAGGTCCACCATATCACAATCGCACATCACCCTGCCGCATTCACAGACCATAAGACCGTCGATTTTTCGCCGATCGTGATTTGCAATGGGATAGTCGGTGCTGATAGATTATGGCCGCTGCGCAATAAAATTTTCGTTCAGTCAATGCTTTTTGGAGCTAATTTGTAGGATCATGCCGGAAATGGGGCAATTTGTGGAGTGAATATTGGGAAAATAAGGAGAAGTCATGGCTTCTTTAGTTTTCCACCAAATTGGATGCAGAAAGAGGCTAGATATCCATTTTTGAGTATTTTGGACTGATTGGAGCAGGTTTCAGAAGCTTTTGATGTAGGTTTCAACCCCGTATAGAAATTACCTACATACGAATTCTAAAACACAGAAAATAAACAATGCAAGAGCATAACACATAAAACACATATACACAGATATTTTCCCCTCGATCCCAAAGCCGGGACTACCAGCTTGATTTTTCATTATGTTCCTTTCAATGTTACAATACATATTTATACATGCCGAAGCATCCAATACCATGGACCGAAAACATCGCTCAAAACCATGGACCGAAAACCATCGCGTCCAAAAACATGTGCGAAAATCATGCACAAAACCATAGGTGGGTCCGCCCAACCTAACATAGGGTCCAAAACCAAAAAATTTTGGGGCGCTACCCCAGACCCCATAAAGTGGGGCTATGAGTGCCCCTCAAACCCCCTATGACCTCCCCCCTCTAACCCCCGATTAACTACGTGGGCTAGTTGTGGAAAGAATATAACACAACCCAACATTCTCCCACTTGTTGTTTTCTTTCCACAGGGGGGCACAAGAGAGCTTAGTCATTTTTTCAGCCCTGAAACACCCATTGTCTCTCTAAACCAAGAGAACTTCTCAGAGCCCACAGATTTTGTCAACGCATCTACAGTATTCTTCAAAGTGTCCACCTTTACCAGTAACACATTTTTGTCTTCTATCGTATCCCTCACAAAGTGATACTGAACATCAATGTGCTTTGTCTTTGAATGATATGCAGGGTTCTTTGCCAAGAAAATTGCACTTTGGATGTCACAATCTATCCTTATAGCTCCCTGTACTAACCCCATACTTGAACACAATCTTTGCAACTAAACTACTTCCTTGCTTGCATGAGTGGTTGCCATGTATTTTGCCTCTATAGCTGACAGTGCCACTACAAATTATTTACTACTCATCCAAATGACCACACCTCCAAATAGGTTAAACACATACCCACTTATAGATCTTCTCTGATCTAGATCTCCAGCCCAGTCTGCATAACAAAGCCATGAATATCCAACATTCTGTCCAATCCTGATCTTCCTTGATAGCACAAACCATAATCACTAGTGCCACACAAATACCTGAAAACCTGCTTCACTGTTGTCCAGTGCTCCTTTCTTGGTTTTGACATAAACCTGCTCAATACTCCCACTGCATGTGCAATGTCTAGTCTAGTACAGACCATTGCATACATCAGGCTACCAACTGCACTTGCATATGGAACATGGGACATGTCCCCTTCCTCTTCTTGTCTCTTGGGACACTATTCAGCAAATAACCTCACACCTATAGGAATAGGAACCTTCACCAGTTTATTATCCTGCATATTAAACATCTGCAATATTGTCTTGACATACTTCCTTTGGTTTAACCAGAGCTTCCTCTTTACCCGATCTCTTTTAATTTCCATGCCCAAAATATAGTTTGCAGCACCAAGATCTTTCATGTCGAATTTGGAGGACAATTGGGTCTTCAAATCCTGGATAATTTCTTTGTCATTTCCAACCAACAACATATCATCAACATACAAGACCAGATAAATAACACGGTCACCAATTAATTTAAAATACACACAATGATCTGCTTTGCTTCTGGTGAAGCCAAGTCCCCGTATAAATGTATCAAATTTCTGATACCACATCCTTGGTGACTGTTTTAACCAATACAGAGACTTCTTTAACTTGCATACCAGTTCTTTCTTACCCTTCACTGCAAAGCCTTCAGGTTGCTTCATGTAGATTTCCTCTTCCAAATCCCCGTGAAGAAATGTGTCTTCACATCCATCTATTCTACCTCAAAATCAAAAGAAGCAACAACAGATAAAAGTAATCTAATAGAAGTTACCTTGGCGACAGGAGAAAAAATATCACCAAAATCAATTCCCGGCACCTGGGAATAACATTTTGCTACCAACCGAGCTTTTTATTTCTCCACCTTCCCTTCTGCATTTGTCTTCTTCTTGAACACCCATTTGCTGCCAATGGTTTCCTTCCACCAGCAACTCCACCAGATCCCAAGCCTCATTTTTGTGCAAAGATGCCATTTCATCAACCATGGCCTCTTTCCAGAGTTTTCCATCCTCTGAATCTAGTGCTTCCTTCACAGTTCTGGGATAATCATCAGTAATAGACAAAGAAAAAATTAAACAGAAAGCAGATGGACTATACCTTTCTGGCTGCCTTCTTTCTCAAACTGATCTTCTCACACCTGGAGTTTGTGCCTCTTCATCTTCTGTGATTCCTCCTCTGCTGTAGAGTCTGATTCTTCCTCCTTTAGCTCAAACTTTATCTTCTTAGGTTCCTTTGGTTGGACTTCATGTTTAATAACATCTTTCACCTCTTTGAACACCACATCTCGGTTGTGCACAACCTTCCTTGTTACTGGGTTCCAAAGCTTATAACCCTTTAAAACATCCTTATACCCAATGTAGATGCACTTTTCGGATTTACTATCCAACTTGGTTCATTTCTCCTTTGGAACATGTACATATGCATCACATCTAAATACCCTTAGATGTGAAAGAGAGGGTTTCTTACCAGTCCATACCTCTTGTGGAGTCTTATCATCCAACGTTGATGAAGGTGACCTGTTGACTAGGTAACATGCGTATCCACCGCCTCTGCCCAAAATTCTTGTCCTAACCTGACACCATTGAGCATGCTTCTTGCCCTTTCCATCAATGTCTTGTTCATTCTTTCTGCAACTCCATTTTGCTGAGGTGTACATGGAGTAGTCTTCTGTCTTGCTATACCACACTTCTTGCAAAATTCTTCAAATTCCTTATTGCAAAACTCTCCACCGTTATCTGTCCTCAGCACCTTTATCTTCTTTCTGTCTGGTTTTCCACCAGAGCCTTAAATTTTTTAAACCTATCAAAGACTTCAGATTTCTTCTTAAGGAAATATATCCATGTATTCCTTGAGAAGTCATCTATAAATGATACATAGTACACAGACTTATCTAGTGAAGGAACCTTCACAGGTCCAAACACATCATTGTGCACAAGCTCTAATATATGTTTTGCCCTCTTACTACCAAAGGGGAAACTCACCCGATTATGCTTCCCATATACATAATTTTACAGAAATCGAAATCCAGAGAGTTATTATTCATACCTTCTACCATACCTTTACCATGAAGCATTCAAAGGCCCTTCTCTCCAATATGTCCAAGCCTTTGATGCCACAATATGGTCTTCTCTCCAGAGACCACTAGATTTTCTTCTCCACTTTCCTGAACCATGTAACTGTTGCACCCATCAACAACAGTGCTACCTTGCAGCTTGTACAAAGTTCCAATCTGAACTCCCCACATCAATACCAGTGCTCCCCGAACCATTTTGCAAGTATCCTTCTCAAACACTGTTTTTACACCTGCATCATCCAACTTGCTTATAGAAATCAGATTTCTGGCTAATGCAGGAATATGCAGAACACCCGGAAGTGTTCTAACCCTTCCACCTTGAAATTTCAACTTTACTTTTCCATGACCAATGATTCTAGCCTTCCTATCATCCCCCAGGAAGACATCACCACCATCATATTTCTCATACTCGCAGAACCACTCTCTATGGGGAGTGAAGAGAAAGGATGGACCTCAGTCAATCAACCATGCCTTATGATCTACATGTGTACTTGAAGAAGCCAAGTACACATCCCCACCTTCATCTGAGGTGGTTTTCGCCTCTGCAGAAGGAGCATCCTCAGATCCTTTCCTTTATCGGGAGCTTTAGATTTACAGTTCCTTTTGTAGTGCCCTTCCTTTTCGCATTTCCAGCACACCACCGTTACAGGTTTTCCTGGAGATTTAGATCTCCCACTCGATGACTTTTTTTGTTTCTGTTCTGGGACTGTCCTCGTACAGACAAGGCATCACCATTCTGGCTCTCCATATTTTTCCGTCTCATCTCCTCTATCAGCAAGGCTGAGACTATTTCATCAAACTGCAAGGCAGTTGCATTGCTACCTATTGCAATAACCAGACTATCCCACGAATCTAGTAGAGAACACAACAAATTTATGCACTTATCTTCATCTGAAATTTTAATATCAACATATGCTAACTGACTTACCACAGTATTAAATGCATTCAGATGCTCTGTCACCAAGTATCCATCTTTCATCCTCAGGTTATATAGCTTTTTCCGCAGGAACATTTTATTCACCAGAGACTTAGATTGGTACAAAGTCCCTAACTTTTCCCACAAAGCCTTCGTCATAGCTTCCCCTGATACATTCAACAATATTGAATCTGAGACACACAATCGTATTGTGCTCTTTGCC
>APFE030249175.1:21774-62998 GCA_000404065.3 Pinus taeda
GGATCCTTGCCATCAAACTTCCTCATATCGATTTTTGGAATATGATGGGTCTTCGATCCCACATTAGAGTCTATGGAATCATGATTAACATTTCTTTTGTTCTCATCATGAGTTTCCTTTACTACCCTTTCACCCTTAGTGACAATTTCTTGTAGAAACTTATTCATATTTATCTTCAATTCGTCCATGTTTGTCTTCAAATCTGTCTTCAAACCATCCATGTCTGTCTTCAAACCTGTCTTCAAATCGTCCATGTTTGTCTTCAAATCTATTTTCCAATCATCCATCTTAGCTTCCACACCCTTTATCTTAGATTCCATGCCATTTATCTTAGCTTCTGTTAGCTTTTGTGAGGCTGACATTTTTTGCACTTGGTCTTGTAATTTTGATATATCATGTAGCATTTCTTCCTCTTCTTCATGAGTCATGCTAGAGCTTTCAGGTTCCTTACTAGGTGTTTGCATTTTCTTTCCTCGGGGCATCATTACCGATAATAATGCTCTACTAGCCCTTTGAATTCCTTCAAAATAAATTTTCAAACCAATCTTAAGAAAAAATTTAAAAGAATCTACACACCTTTTTTTATCTTTGTAGGAGCTCGATATTGCCTCTGATGTATCTTTGTACTTTCAAAACATCCATTTTTGAAATTACGAACTACTGTAGCCCTCTATGTCCTCTTTCCAATGCCACCAGTCTGACCCCAATTGGATTCTCCAATGAAGTGTTATGTCAAATCTCCCACAGATGACCTGATTATAGACCTTTCCAGAAGAGCGAACTTGTATGAAGTGTCACGTGTCACTGTTTCAACCTTTGGCACTGAAAAATTTACACAAGAAACTACAGTTCGTCCTCTTTCTGTACCTTCCTACAAAATTTTAATCCAATGCCCAGAGAGAAAGTTATGACGATTTTCCCCGGGTCACCTGTTTGGAATGTAATTCAGGAGTCTGCAAAAAGACCAACTTCCTCAGATCATATCTCCGCAAATATAGCGCGAAAAGCTCTGAAATTCGAACCCGAGGTTCAATGCGATTTCTTCTCAAATGGTTTTCTTTTTAGCTTCTGAAATGTCACAGGAAAAAAGTTATAGCGAAAATGCCACAATGATCTATTTGGAGCAGCGAAACCCTAGAATCCAAAGCTCTGATACCAAATGTTATGAAACCAGTTCAAGAGAAAATAGAAAAGATAGATCAACGCCTTAGAATTCAGCCTCTTCGAGGGGGCAACCTCCTTTACATTACATAAATGAACAATTCTTGGATGATTCAAATGACAAAACCTCCTTCTATATATAGGAGTCTAAGGAGTCACACAATATAACCCAGACGACCTAACAATAATAATATAAAGCCACAAAAATAACAATAGAGGGATTCTATGGGGCACAGTAATAACAATATGGGGGCAATAGGGGCACAACAATATTAATAAGGGGTACAACTACCATAGTAATGGGATAATCATTAGCATTATAGGGACCCAACAATATGTCCATCACCTCTCCTATTCGGAGTGTCCAACAACCTGTCATCTATGATCATGTCATATTTGTATGACCTATGACCACCATAGGACTTGCTACCATATGCCCCATCAGTTCTATCCTCCTATTCATGGCTGATCCAAAGTGGTCCCTATTGCTGCAATTCTGACAAGATCTGAAGTACTATTGCATGAACCTCTGCATGTTTCTCTCGTGCCTGCATGATTTTTCCATTTTCTTCCTTACAACTCTTTATTTCTTCCTCCAAGATTCTCAGTGTATTTCCCAAATTAGAAGAGTTCCCAACACCACTATTCTCATATGATTCATAGGGAGACTCTTTGTAGTCTACCATCTTACTACCCATTTGATCTCTTTCCTGCAAGGCATAATATGTAAGCTAAACCAAATCACAATAAAACAACATACCTTAGCATATTTGAAGGAGGATATCTTATCTGCAAGATCATCAAATCAGCATGATACATGTGTAACATAATCATAACATCATATATACATATGATATATAAGCACATAACCATGTAACCATTAGTCTAGCTAGAGTTTGGTCATCAATGCGGGACCATATCAACTACACACATACCATGACTACATGCCTGACAACAACAACCATAACACCATTGTATACTTGACTACATGCAAACATTAACATGCATAAGCAATGTGTAATCGACCACACACATGAATGAAAGCATATGATCAAGCATGACCAATGATACTCGTAACCAAACCTAGAAGAATGATATATATAGCCAAGCATGCAATAATGTAACCAAACATATGAGAATTCATTCGAGCATACGAAATGGCACATGTAGGTGACATATAACAACATGTAACCACTCATACACTCATGAAAACATTCTTCACACAATGATATCCTTGTTCCCATGGTGACATCACTATGACCATGACCAAGACCATGCATATGAAATAAGTACATAGACCACAAGGATGACTGACACATGTACAACGAACATGAATGCATGACAATCACATTCACCCAAGGAGAATGCAACCATGCTCTGATACCAATCTCTAACCACCCTCCCCCCACATATACCCAAGTAACTAACCAACCAGGGTAAACATGCGATGAGACAGGCCACCATGAAGGGATTCAACCTCCTTAGTGACCTTAAGAAAATAGAATTGATGGAACACATCAACCATACCTTCCACATCAATAAGAACACCCCCTAGAGACATCTCAACCACTCAGACATCTTTCCCCTAGGTCCCATTGATCTTTTATAACTTTTAACCACTGGACGCTCTCATTGTATGGGCATGCTAGCATCCAGATATCTCTAGACGCTCTCACAGACCTACAAGGCAGCATCCAACAACTTTTCCTAGCAAACCTATGCTAGCATCCGCAGACTTCAAGGCACTTTTCTAGCCCAAAATTTTAGCCACTACCTAGAATTGTTATAATTTTTAGAATCCATCAAATACGTGATGACAAGACTAAAAAACCAAAAATAAACCTCAGGACTAGACCTGAACATCCCCAACTGGGACTGGCATTTTGTCAAGCACTTGGCATCGATGCAATCTATAGGTCTAGGATACAAGACAAAGCTTGAATGACTGAAAAATATTATGAAACATGACAAGAAGGATCACCATCTTCTCCCTTGAACTTTTATAACATCAATTAGGTCTTGCATCCATCATTTTAATAAGTACAAGATATTACATGAAATTACCATGACATGAACTAGTCAATTAACCAAGCCTATAACCAGCATAACACCATGTAAATAACATAGATATAATAACCCTTAAATCCACATATAGAAAAGTGAAAAATGAAGAGAACTTAGCTTTCATTAACCATATTCAAATCTGACCAAGTTCGGGACTTCCACGTATCACCCAACCATAAACATGGCTGAACCAAATCTTTCTTTCAGCTAATTACCCATGTGCCATATTCCAAGCATGAATGTGGGTTCTCATGGATAAATCAATCCCAAAACAACCAAGGGAATCCAAATGTTAAACTACCTCTACCCTCAGCAAACCATGATCACACCAAAACTGGTGCTCTGATCACAACCAAATAGAACTTGGAATGTCATCTAGAATCCATTGCTATCCCTGAGGAATTTTTCATCTCCTTGTCTCTCAGGATTTACCACAATCAAATCCCAGATCACTAGGCCCTAAAATGAAACTAGTCTCTTAGGCTTTACCATTATCCAAACTCGGATCAGTAGGCCCTAAACTAATATTTCCTCGTCATTTTTAATTTATATCCCACCAAGACTAGTCAAGGGATTCCTAGGCCTTTGGGAGTGAACATTGAGATGACATCTGCCTCGGATTTTGAAATGCATCTGGTAAACCAAAACTCAAAACTGAGATAAACATCCCAACATACCATTCCATCCAGAAAAAGGAAAGGCTAGATTGAAAACCATTGTCATAAAATAGAAAAACCATGCCACTGACAATAAGAGAACCATACACCAACATGCAAAGCCATGCATGTCAAAACTAGCTAGGAAATCACACACGCAGTATGTTACCTACAAGTATTCTTGCTAAAGATTAATGATGTTTCTCTTCCTTCTCTGTTCCTTTCTTTCCTTCCTTTCCCTTTTCTTTCTTTTCCTTCCTTGATCCAAACCTAGAGTGCTCAAATAAATATCTAAGTGACCAAGACTAAGAGAGAGAACAATGAGAGAGCTCCAAAAAATTAACTTACAAAAGGTTACCAATTTATCCTCATAAGACTTTTCGTTAGCAAGGGCTCTATTTTATTCATTTTCCTCACATGTAATATGTGACCTTTCATCTTTATTTTCTCCTAATTTCCTTTATTTTCATAAATAAATGTGCTAAAAATTCCTTTTTTCCTTTTAGTTCCTTATCCATTTCCAATTTCCCTAGCCATAAACACATCCAATAATGCCAACTATGATATATTTACCCAACATTCAAATTGGAATACATGTCCCTTAATCGAGGTCTTGCTTTTCCTTTATTAGCTTTTATTACATGAACCTTTCACGAGGGTTGTTACAACACTATTCATCAAGCACATAAAAGTAGCTTGAGCATTAGTCAGGCCAAATGGAACTACAACAAACTCATAATGTCTGTACCTAGTTTGAAAATTTGTCTTGTGAATGTTATCTTCTTTAATGCATACCTGATGATATCAATATCTAAAATTAATCTTAGAGAACACTGCTTCTCCCTTCAAGTCATTGAATAAATCATCAATCTTGGAAACATATACCAATTTTTGATGGTCACATTTTTCAACTGCCTGTAATCAATGCACAACCTAAGAGTACCATCCTTCTTCTTCAAAAATAGTACCAGTGCATTCCATGGTGATACACTTGGCCGAATGTATCCCTTCTCAAGAATTTCCTTCAACTCCAACTTCAATTCTACCAACTCTAGAGTGCTCATCTTGTAAGGTGCCTTAGATGTTGGTACTAACCTTGGTACCAACCCAATAGAAAAGTCTACTTCCTTGTCAGGTGGAAAATTTGAAATCTTTGTGGGAAACACATGTTGAAACTGTTGTAGAACTAGGTACTTTCTCAAAACATTTGCATCCTCAAATTCCTTACCTTTGTCACTAGAAATATGCACTGCAAATAACACACACCCTTTCTTGTGACTAGACTTTGCATACAAAGTGGTCACCATTCTCACTAATGGCGCTTTCTTCTTATCCTGCAAGAATATTTGTTCCCCATTTTCATCCAAGCACTCAAAAGCCTTATCATAACAACCCACCTTGGTCCTTTGAAGATACAACTAGTCCATATCCAAAAACACACTATATGATCCCAACATAAAAATATTCAAATGCGTTGATGTAGAAATACCATTCAACATTAATGCACAAAATCTTACCCAATGATGAACTCACTTCTTTGTACCTGTAGCCAACTCCACTAACCAACACCCTTGATGTACTTATTTATTCAAACCATACTTATCCACCACGTCAAGATTAACATAACTATAATTAGATCCACAATGAATCAAAATAGAAACAACTTGATCACAAAGCTTACCATCCATTTCGATAATAGACACCTGATGATCTACCTGCCCGTTATCCAGTACTGCATATATCCTAGGAATACTTTGTCCAACATATCCCACCATTTTTGCATCATGAGCATTGTAGATATGAGGTCTACCACCCTAATGTTGTGTACAATATCTCCTGTAATTCTCTCCTCCACAATTCGAACCCTGCAAAGGATTCTAGCCTTCATCCTTATTCTACTCCTTAGATCAAATTCATTTTCCTCTATCAAATGCATTGGAATTCTTAGATGGCATTGTATTCTCTTTATTACCTGTATCCTAAATTCTTTCTCGCTTGTTATCCCATTTTCCTTTGTTCTTTTCATTACCTTTCTAGTCTGGATTAGTCTCATATCTTCACAGTTACTACTTGTAACAATACTTTAGCTTCCAGATTGCCTCCTCCAATGATCCAGGCTCTTCAAACTCAATCCTATCTTTGAATGTTATCGACAACTAATTGATGAATCTCTAAATATTGCATTAGGGGAATTTTCATGTCTAATATGGGCCTCCTAGGAAAAATGTACAACCAAAACAAACTTTATAAGAACCAATAGGATCCAAGATGATGATGTCAACCATGGGGTATGATTCACCATTTTTGGAGTAAAAATGTAGAAAGATGAAAAAATAAAAAAGTAATAAAACTTTTTTTTCAACTCGTATTTTCAACTTATATCCCTAAGCTTTTACTCAAATTTTGAGTAGCAGTATTTGTTGGATGCAAAATTTAATTCCACATCCAAAGAGTGCCCATCTTGCATACGTTTGATGGACCATGCTACACGAAAAATGAGAAATACATGAAAAAATGTGATTCAAATTTATGTATTTCTCATTTTTTGTGTAGAAATATCCCTCAAAAGTATGAAACATGGATACTCCTTGGATGAGCAATCAAACTCTGCATCCAATGAGTATTTCCACTCGAAATTTGACTAAACCCATAGGGAAATAAGTTGAAAATATGAGTTGAAAAAATAGTTGTTTATTTTTTCCCTCTAAAATTTGATGATGTAATCTAATCTTATGTTATTATTTACACTATTATTTTATAATTTACTTAGGAGGCCCTTTTTATACCTCAAAATTCCCCAGATGGCCTTCTCCTCCTTTAGGTAAGCAACATACCTCAACAAATCTAGAAATATGCTAGTGTAATCCTCATTGGTCATAGATCCCATCTTTAGTTCATAAAACTCTTTTGCCTTGTCAACATAGTAAATATCTAACAGATACTTCTTCTGGAATAGCCTCTCGAACTCACTCCAAGTCAAATCATCCTCATAAATGTCTCTCATGTTATTTACATCTTCCTACCAGATATTTTCTTTACCTTTAAGAATGAATGTTGCTATTCTAGCCTTCATGATCTCTGAGTAATTATGGAATATGAAGAACTTATTCATTCCAAGAAACCATTCTTCTACATCCTGTTAATTTTTCATCTCCCCATCAAATGTAGGTGGCTTTGATTTCTTAAAATCATCTAGCAAATATTCACTGTCACTCCTCCTATAAGGATGATAATGATGATGATCATGATACTTGTTAGAACTAGAAATATAATAGTACCTGTGTCTATCACCTCTCCTATATGGAGTGTCCAAGAACCTGCCATCTCTAATCGTGTTATCTCTATATGACCTGTACCCACTAGGAGACCTATTCCCATATGCCCCATTATTTTTGTCCTCCTATTCATGGCTGATCCGAAGTCGTTCCTGTCTCTACAAATCTGACAAACTCTGAACGATTACTACATTAAATTATGCTTGTTTCTCTTGTTCCTCCATGGTTCTTTCATTGTGTGCCTTAAAACTCCTTATCTCTACCTTAAAAATTCTTAGTGTGTTTTCTAAATTAGAAGAATTCACAACACCATGTTTCTCATCTGATCCATAAGGAGAATTTTGTGAACTATAGTTTACCATCTTACTAGTGATCTTGATCTCTTTCCTGCAAGGCATCTTCTGTCATCTAAACCAAATCATAAACAAACCAACATACCTTAGCATAATTCAGGGAGCATATCTCATCTTCAAGATCAAGAAATTTAGTGTGATACATGTCTAAACATAATCATAACAACATATAGACATATATCATATAGATATAACAACATATAGACATCATTCTAACCATAGTGGAGTCATCAATGCATGACCATATCAAGTACACATCATGAAATCACGTATGAATATAATCACCATACCAATGTATGCATAACAACATATAAACACTAACATGCATGACCAATGCAAAACTAACATAAACTCGTGACAACCACATCCAACAACAACACCACCAACCTTCACAAGGTGACATCACTGCAAATATGACAAATTCCATGCATACAGAACACGTACATTGACGACAAGCATAAATAACACATATGCAACTAACATGAAAGCATGACCAACACACTGCTCATCTAGTATGAGGGGTGAACTTGGCTCCAATACCACTCCGTAACACCCTCCTCCCACATCTACCCAAGTGTTGAAAGTCTTGGACCCACCAACATGTCAAGGGGATATTCACAGTAAGAAGTCCCAATTAGACCTCAGACTATTTGGTGTAGGAGTCCCAACAGTGGTTTGTAAGGTAATGCCTTGACTGCGATGTCACACAAAGGCAAGTAGAATAACTTTGTCAGCAACAAGGGTGTGACTAATGTAGTGAGTCAAGGAAGGTGTATGAGATGTTCCAACACTTCAAAGTGGGAAGGAGGTGAAGGTGACTTCCAGGTTGAAAGGGATTAGTTCCACATCATCTAGTAACACACAACACAAAGGACATGCATAGATTCTGACAGAGCAGTCCTCTCAAATGCGGCAGATGCATCATACAACGTAAGATAACACATACAACACTCACGGATTAGACCAAGATGAGTGTAATGGTTGTTATAGCAATGTTCATGTGAAAGGTTTGTCTGATGTCCAGCAGAGTCGTTGACATGGACGGTGACAACATTAACAACATATGCAACACATTAACAACAAGATTCATATAATTGCATGTGAATCAATTCATACAAAAGTACGTAAGTTAAAAAACACATATCATTAAAGCAACCGGAGCAATCCAACTACAATAACAACATATGGATGAAAATGTGTTGGCTCTTGTTATATAAAGAAGTGTAAGTCACAATCATACAATACATCCATGTAAACTTGCTATCCCCGATAGTGGAATATTACAGCCACATCCACCTACTCCTCCAAAGAGTTGTACTAGCTCCATGCAATGGAGAATCCAATGTGCGTTACAATACTATCCAGGACTTCTTAAAAACAGTCTTAGTAGAAGCTTAGTTGAACAAAAGCCTATACAATGAGTTATGAGGGACTATTTATAGGAAAGGGTGGGGTAATCCTTGACATTCCCCTTTGTGACTATTCAACTACCTTCATGACTCTTCACCTACTCTATTATTGTTACATCCAACTGTTGACACTTGACTTACACTTGACATGACTCAACATTACTATGCACATGTACTCATGTGAGATAGCATGGATTGAGTGAGCCTTGCAAGACATCACTCACACTTGGTCCATCGTGATGAGACCAACTCTTTGACATGCTTGTGATGGTGAAGTTGGTGAGCTAATGCCAAGATTTTTTGTTCATGATGGTGTGTATGCACCTCATGGTGACATCTTGCCGAAGCGGACTCTTGCCTCTGTTGCGACCGGTTCATTAGTTCGGCTGCTTCATTCAAATCATCTCCTAACATGCGCATGGTCTTCCTGGGTGCATTTGAACTAGAAACACATTGATGCATAGTCTTCATGCTAATCTTAATGTGTGTTCTGGTGGTCATGCGCATCAACTTTCCAAAGTACATGTTCAACCCTAGTTGGACTTGCTTCTTGTCTTAACCTTGGTGAGTGTGTTGAATGGGTTGGATAGCATGCGTGCGCTCAATGACATGCATGCTACTAAATCCCTTGCATGCGATCAACAACACTGCTCACCATGTCTACTTTGTGTCAATTGATGGAATGGATCTTTAACTAGTATGGGCGTAGTTTCATTCATGAGTGCATGTTGCGCTCACTGCTGTTCCTGTTCCTACTTCAACTCATTCGTCTATCTATGCAACTTCATGTTCTTCCTAAGTTGCTGCTTCAGCACATGCAACTCCTTATTTGTTCCATTCTCTATCTTCACACGATATTCATGTCATGTTGGTGCCTCATAGCTAGAGTCTCAAAAGTTTCTTTCATCATCAATGGATCTACTTGTTCTTGCCACCTTCTTTTGCCTCCGTGTTTTCGAAAGCCCTCCTCTTGCATTCGTTCCATTTGTTATTCTATCTTAGCCTACTATTCATGAGGCTTCTCACTATGATGTTGTTGTTGTCATGTCTTGATTTCCTTGTCTACGAACATCTTGATGTCCTCGTGAGTATGCAAGTCCATAGACACTTGATTAACTGCATCCCAAAGTGTGCTCTAAATGGTGTCTTCATCTCTTGTCTCCTGGAAACCATTGTACCTGTACTGCTGACAGGCAGATGAACACCTATGATACCTAGAGAAATGGAAACACTGATGACAAACAATCTGTCAGTTGAAAACCAAAATGAACATTAGAACTGACTTGCAACATACCTTGGTGAATGATCATGAAGGTTGCGTAATTTCAGCTAGGAGGTCACGAGACCGACTGCCAAGTCTACACAAGGCATAGTCTGGATTTCTATGAGACTAATTGACTGTTGGAAATGAGAAATGCACAGTAAAGTCTGGTTGTTGACTGCTGGAATTGAGCAATGCAGAATTTGAGCTGGGAAGGACTGTTGGCCTAGGAAAAGGTTTGCACAATATCTTTGGCCAGGTAGCCACTGTCCTCCCAAAATGTGAAAAGCAGTCCGAGAGGCTAGTGCTGGGTAGGAATGCACATTTATGGAGAGGAAGGTGAGCTTTCCTTTCCCAAATTGCATAATGCATCCTTGGTGAAGGCAAAGCCCGAGCCAAGGTTGGCCCAACTCGCCGACAAGCAATTGAAAGCAAGTAAGTCAGCGAATGAATGCTGACACTAAGTGATAGTATAAATGATCAATAGTGCATGAAAAGCATGAATGGAAGATTAAGAAAATAGAGAAACATGCATGTGGGTGATGCAGTTCGTCGGTTGGGTGAACATCCGTGCAAAACAGTTTCATGCATGTGATAGTAGTGAGATAGAAATGAAAACTAAAATAGAGCTAGAAAAAGCTAGTATATATGTAAATGACAGCAAGCATTCAAAGAAATCAAGAAAATAGTACTCCCACAAGAAAAAACACAAAAAGTGATAGAAATGCAGCATAAGGCATGGGAAGTGGGCTTACCCCAAAATAGCTGAGCTGAATGTACCGACTATGTTGATGTGAGGAATGAGATTTGCAGTGTCTAGTTAACAATTTTTGATAGCATCGAGGTTGTGACATGCATGCCATGAATCCAGGGGAAGTTACACTTGGTGGGAGGTTTCAGAGTTTCTCCTTTCATGTAACCTCCAACTGCTAAACATAGATCCCTGAAACAAGGGATGCCTTTGCATGTTGCCTTGGGAGAGGTAGCCCATGCATGAAAGTCTGTTTTGATTAGTCCTAAAAGGAATCGGGCAACCCAGCTACACACGCAAGAGACTACTCGACTGCTGGAAAAAAAATGTGTATTTCTGGCTAGGAGCTAGGCTGGCTTCCCAGGATATTTGTCAAATTTATGGGTAGAGCAGCTGACTGCTGCCCCAATTTGCGCAAAGCTTGGGTTGAACAACCTGCTATTGGGAAAATTTTAGCAAACCTAGCTGGGAGGGTTGGCTGGCAAGATTGTGCAGTCCTAGAGCCTAGCAGGCTGTCAGAGAGGATTGCACAATTCCTGGAGGGAAGGTTGGTTTCCCTCTAGAAATGCACAATTTTTCAAGGGGAAGCTACTCAGCCTGTGAGAGGAATGGATCAACTGTGATCGATAGGCTACCTTTGTGTGAGGAAAACACTGAACCTTGAGTACTTGACAAAGAAAGACAAAATGTTGTGTAATTTTGGTAGGGAGGCTCCAAAACAGGCTAAGGAAAAATTTGGGAGGGTCGTTGTAACCGCTACAACACTTGGTGACACACTGGTAGAACTCCAGCTCTGTACATAGACCTTGTTTTTGAAAATAAAGTCTAACACCTCTGAAAGTATTGTTCAGTTCTTAGCTCATCTTGGTTTCACACTAACTTGATTGTAAGATGTAGCATCTACTAAGTGCTTGGTCGATTGACACACATTCCAAGCTAAGTCAACACAGTTTTTTCGATTGGGGTTGAGGGGTATATAGGTGCACAAGCAGTATAGTCTTCATAGTCTTAGTTTCATCTCTGGTGTTTCTCCAATGTGAGCAAGCGCGAATGGTACCCCGGTGGAGTCACATAAGAACACAAGCATGGCTCCGCTACCAGCGGGCTTGGCCAGTACCCCAGTGAACTTACTTGCATCACCTTCCTACGGAGGAAGCCTTTCTCTTCTTTCGCATTATTCATTATTCATTTTAAGTTTTTTACTTTTCATTTTTCCATTTTTCACTGTGCATAACACTTATTTATTTCATAGGTGGAAGAGGGATCCGAACTTATGGAGAGCAGAAGAGGTTGTTCCAGCAGAGAAGTAGTTTATTGTATCTCTGATGTGCTTGTTAAGGTCTCTCCCCCCCCCCCCACCCACCTTACCCTACTTAACTAAGCTGACGAGTGTTAACCCAAAAACAATCGAATAGAGAAGGTGACACTAGTTAGCACGCAAGCATTGTGTTTACACCAAGGATTACTTTGAATAGTACGTATTTTCCTTCGACGTATCATGGACTAAAAGAAACAAGATCATCATACAGAGGCAAGATGATAGATAGCAGTGATATTTGTAGAATCCCTCTTGTACTTTACCCAGCTTGCTTCAAGAGTCATACATGGTTTCATGCAAAACTAACCTATGAACGAAACAAGCGAATGAACTAACAATAAAAAATGCAAAGCAATAGAAGAAGAAAAAATGAAAGTGAAGCAAGAAAACAAACAAACAAGCAAGAAAAGCACGTAAGAAAGAAAGCATGCAAGAAAACAACAGAAAGCAAACACTACTCCTACTCCTACACTAACAGTACATGGGCCTCATCACATGAAGTGATACTTCCAATGCATCCACCGGCACATTGGTAAACCCATGTTGGTGAAGGCTTGGTCCACAAGCAACCCAATTGTGTGAACAAGAAAGAAAGAAAGATATAACAATGAAGAAAACCACAATTAGTGATTCAAAGTGCCTAAGGGACATAAATGATTGCATGTGCATGATGGACAGTCCACAGACTTATCATGGTGTTGTGTGACACTACGTGAAACTTTGAAGCATAAGCACACTCTTGACTGTGACATGAAAGAAAATTAAAGAAGTAAAGGCAACTTTCATCACACACAAGTGCTTGCAATGTAAAACTCCTCCAATACATGAGGAATGGGATCATTTAGTTCAAGTGGAGGAAGCAAAATATGAGTGTTGGATTGATCTTGAGTGCATATAGATGAGTGATGAAGAGCCTTGAGTGTTTGAACAATTTCCTAATCAGAAGAAAGAACAACCTCAAGACAACGATGGCCTGACATAACCATCAGCTTCGGCTAAAGTGCCTGGATGGTCGGTGGGGTTTCAACTTTGTTGGTAGATGGATCTTCGTAGACCAGTGGCTATTGGGCATCGAATCCTCCCACAACATGTTTCAGGGCTCAAAGCCCAAGTTTTGGTCAAAGGTTTTGTAAGACTCCACGAATTGTGGGCACGGTGTGCGAAGTATGGGTTAAGTCATAGGGTTGTCCACCTAAAGTATTTTAATGTAATGTAAAGACATGCTGGCCTACCCATGGTCCGCAGACCATGGGATTGTATAAATAGAGCGAGGCTCTAAGTTGCAAAAAGAAGAAGAAGGAGGAGGATAATATGAATGATTCGAGCATAGAGTAAGAGTCTAAGTGTATTGAGTTGTAGTTGTAGGAAGAGGCTCTGTAGTTGAGTGCACAGAGGCCTAGAATAGTCCATAGCTGAGTGCATGGACCCCTGCAGCTAAGTGTGCAGAGTGGTTTCGAGTCTGTAATCTTGATCAAAGGATAATAAAGAGAAGTTGATTCCTATTTCTGTGTTTCTACTTGTGCATTTCCTTCTTTACTTTTATATTGTTTTATTTATCGTGCGCAACTGATATGATTGTTGAATATGTTGTAACAATCGTTAGTCTTACACCAATAAGTTAAGTAATTGGGTAATAACATATCAAATAGCAAGGGACTTGGGTATTATACAGGTTGCGCACTGAGCAGGGTCCACAAGAAGCAGCAACACAGGTCACGAAGGAATAACAAGTGTGTGTAGCAATGTGCGTGCAGGGTCAAAACTGTAGACCTCCAGAAGCTCATTGGTCATCCCCAAGGTGCAGAAACCTGGTTCTAGCACCCTCCCATACTACTTTGGGTGAGATGCCATTTGCCAAAAGGGCTAGTAGTACCATTATTTTCTTGGTTAAATCATCTATGAACTTGGTTTAGGCCCATACAAGCCAACAAATGGTTCCGTTGCCGGGACCAGAATCTACATAAGGGATGTCTGATGTCGTGCCACTGGAATCCAACAAAGAAAGAAATTGAAGAGTGGTTGGGCAAGAAGATTCACAAGTTCATGGTGTAGGAAAATAGAAATCCATGAGTATGTAATGAATAGTGGTTGGAGCGATACTTGTATACGGAAATCCAAAAAAAATTCTTTGCATTCTTTCCTTCTGAGCTGTATGAGTGGATTGCGAAGTCAGCAGATAGCCAGGGAAGGTGTAGGCTTGACACAACAATAGTGTGGACTCCAGAATTAGTGCTCAGACTAGAAGTGTGAGGAGATAAGATCACACGAGTTGTGGACCATTGGCTTGACCAAATAATAGGAGGATTTATCATTGAGTTTGCAGTAGACACGACCGTTAGCCATAGTGAGGCGGAGTGATGTTTCCTCAAGGGACCGTGAGGTAAGTATATTAAATCTTTGAACACTCGGATCAAGATGATACTATGTGAAAAGTAGGTTATGCGAATAAATTAATGTTTGGGACTATGTGAAGCGAGAATATCTACAGAAGCAGAAGTAGTGAAGAGTTGGAAACCAGTCCCTTAATTTCACCCTCATGGGAAACTGACAAAGAGCTCGCGAAAGTTTCTCCAAGAGGCACGGTCAATTTGATAAGGTAGTGTATTCTGCGTTTAGCACCCTCCACCCACACCGCCACCCGTCTCACCCTCCTCACCTTCATCTCCACCCACCCCACCTCTGCCACCACCATAGTTCAGTATGGCGAGTGTGATCAAACTACCAGTATTTAGAGGAGTGGGGAATGAAGATGACCAATTTTGGTTAGTGGTAAGAGCAGTATGGGAGGCACAAACCGTCTTGGATGACAATATTATGAAGGCTACACTAGTGAGCACGCTACAGGATCGTGAATTAATATGGTATATCAATCATTCTAATGACCATCCAAACATAAGAATTGCAGAGATCCAAGCTGCGCTGAACAAGGAATTTAGCAAGCCAAAATCAAAAACACAATCAATCTTCGGGTTTAAGGATATCACGATGCTCCTAGGTGAGACCCCATGGGATGTGGACCAAAGGTTGAAGAGTACAATTTGCGAAGCCAATATGACATTGACAGATGGACAACATTGCACATGGTTTGTGGCATCACTTACACCACACTTAAGGACGACGCTGTCACAGCAAAAACTTTCCACCCAGGCCAAATCATTGGAGTTGGAAATGAGATTACATGAAACCGCTATACAAGACCCTAGGTTGGGGGTCCAACAAAGTCATGCACAACTGTAGAATCTGTGTCTAGAAATGCAAAGTTTGAAATAGAACAGGACACCTCGGCTAGAGGCACGCGAGGAGGTATGGTGCACAAAATGCAAAGGCCAAGGTCACGATAAGGACCACTGTCCAGTGTTCGCAAAATACTTGGCAGGAGGAGGGCCATTGCTGTTAAGACTTGAGACACAAGCAGGGCGAAGTGCAAAGCTTGCATTATGGTTTGCAATTTGCCAGATAGGAGGAAAACACACTACAAATAATTGTCATCTATTGCCAAAGTATATGCAAACGTTCTAGCAATTGTTTTGTAATTTTTGTAGGTCGGTAGGTCATGATGAATGCATGTTCCAAAGCTACAAACTAATGATGGATCAGACTCCTACCTAATGGGTTTAGACTGAAAAGAGAGCCCTTGATCGAAATGCAGGGATGGTGCGAGCTGGATTTCAGGGGCGTGATCAAGTTTGAGGCAAAATGGGACCAGGAAGGGGTCACAGACAATTAATTTGTCACAATTGCGGCGGGCCAGGGCACTATGCCCACGATTTTATAAAGTTGACAAGAACATCATGTTGGTACTATACTCAGTTTGATCATGATGCAGAAGGCTGCGCTTTGCTGATAGCAAGGATGCGTGAAAAGGGGGTACTCCAGCCCCCTCTGACTCCGAATTTACAGATGATGAGGTCTGAGCCGTGCAAAGAAGACCCAAATATAAACATGATTCTCACGAGCGGTATGACCATAGGCGATGATAAAGGGAAGCAGCCAAAAGAAAGTGCATGGGTTCGCAAGGCTCCTACAAAGGAACTCGAATTTGATTTAGAACACATGAAGGATACATTCATGGAAGCTAAGAAGAGCTTCATGGAGGCCTCCACTTCAGGTAGTAAGGATCAACTAGAACCAAGGATGGATCCTTCAATGCTCACTATCTTTCTGGAGACATGCATGAAATTGCTGCACAACAGCAAGGCAGTCAAAGGACTATAGGAACTTATCACTAGGTGTGTGGGGTCAGGGGAACTACGCATGGTCCAGAAACTTGGAAAGCATGCCTTGCACACAGGAAGGGAAATGAAGTTGACTGTGCAAATCAGCAAGTATGAAATGGATCAGGTAATCTTGAATCTGGGTTCGAACGTGAATATACTGCCAAAGCAAACATGGGAATGCACGACCAGACTCGCATTACAATGGTCCCCTATTTAGTTACAAATGGAAAACCAGCAAAATATTTTTCCCATGGGAAGATTGTAAGGGGTAACGGTAAATATTCAAGGTGCGAGCATGCAAGTGGATTTTGAAGTGATAGAGATTGTTGATGATAGTAATCCCTATCCCGTGCTACTAGGAATAGATTGGGTGACTGATACGAACAGAGTCATGAATCTGAAGAAGTGCAAAATGATCTTTGAGAAAAAGTCACTATGCGTAGTAGTACCGCTTGATCCAGGCAAAGGAGTGTGATACACTAAATTGGTGCGCGACAATGATAGTGATGATGATCTCGATTGTATTTATAAGATAACTGCATTAGAACAGGATTGGGTGAATCCGACTGTAGATGGAAGAATTTTGTGGGAGTGTGAAAGCTCCTGCACTTCAAATTCAGACAAAGAAGTAGAACAATGGCAGAATTGGCTGCATCAAGTAACAATGCTGAATTGCAACATGATGATCAGATCATTGCATTGCATGACAACAGAGGCAAGGGAGCTCCCGACATATGATGGATTAACAACGGTTGATGAATTTCTGAGCAAATTTGAAAGTACAGTACGAGAACAATAGTGATTCAATGCTTTGAAATGGGCGTTGTATGCAATGCCTGCACGATGGTCAGGTACGCATCAAGGAAATTTTGAGGACTGGCGCAGATGTAGAAGGATGATGCACCTACATTTTGGAAAACCACAACTCCGAACAAAAGCCAATCAGCAAGGGCGAAACAACTTGTGTGTCCACCTTTCCCCATAGGTACAGACATATGTTGTATAGCATGCACAAGCGCACACCGCCCCTAGAATAGAGAATCAAACCAAACGACAGCAACAAGAAAGGTGACGCACACTACCAATTCTACACGACGAGGCATTTGATAGGGTGTGTGAAGTACTGAACAAGGTTCACCAGGTGAAGCAAACTGATTGGGACCTACACATGCCAACTGTTCAATGGGCCTATAGGACCATGTGCAAAACCCTGAACACAGATACGATTCCACAGGTACAGAACAGAGTAGAGACTGTAATTTTTGAAGAAAATATAAAAATGAATTTTCATGTAATGGCTCTCACAGTTGTGAGAGTGCGCGATGACCATAAGGAAGAAATCACACATCTACGTGAGGTCGAACATATAAGGATTCAAGAAGCCATCCGGTGAGGGAACCTTAGACTTTGCAACTCGAAAAGGACCAGGAATGATTGAGGAAGAAAAGCATTTTGATGGACACTGAGATCAAGAGGTTGGAAAATGAGATAAAACAAGCATGTCTCATCGATAAACCAAGGATGACAAAGCAAGATACGAATAATCATACCACTGCATTGGAAGATTGTCGTCAAGAATTTATGACTCTGCTACCATGGCTATGACCGCACCTCACCAAACGTAGTAACTAGGGGAGCACACTACATACAGTAGAACGCGTGGCGCCAGCTGTCGCAAAGGCAATTGAGGAATTTCCGCAGACTATGGTGAAAGACAAGTTGAAGCCTCGCACAGGTGGTACGACCACCTCACTAGCCATAGGAAGTGCAGCCTCAGCACCCTAAGCAGTTGAAAGAGAGCATGAGACTATAAAAGAGTCTGTTTGGGAGTTGCGCGATGAGAGAAGGGTGCGTAGAATCAACATGTCATAATAATCACGACCGTGCACAAGAGGCTACGCTGCCACGTGGGTAGGCTGGGAAGTGACTGTTGATGTCACTATTCATGATAAAATTTCCAATTTAAGGCAAAGGGGAGTGGGCAGTGGGCATTTAAGACATGAATTAAGGGAAAAATTTTGGGAAATCTGTCGCCATGAAAGCATTAATGGCCCAAATTTTGGGGAAACAGTCAAATTTGAATTCAGAAGGCGTTATAAAACTCTAGGGGCTAACCATGAGACAACACTTGTTCATTTGATATTTGAGTAGTTGATTAGAGCATAGAGTGTTGAGTGCCGAGCAATATTTAAGCCTTGAAGTTTGTGAATGACCACAGACAACTCAAATAGGATGATGACTACCAGGAGAGGTTTGGACTCTGCAGAAGGAACCACTAACGAAGCCGCACAGAACCCCAGGGTACATGACGTTCCCAAAGACACTTGGGTTGCACCAGAAATCCCAAAATTGCCTCGAACGCTAAGGCCCAAGAAAGATAAGTAGGTAGTGGGACCAGTTTGCATGTCCCCGAGGAATCCATGGTTTGACAAACTTTCAATGGAATAATAGGGCAAGGCTATCACCATTGAGACAGATGACAAGGAGGAGGACCTACAGGCTCTCGTCGACGAGAAAGAGGATGTAGAAGACATGGAAGAGGACATCTAGCCAGTGCACTCTGCAGTGAAATTGCCCAAGTATGTCCCTCCATAGAAAGGTAAAACTAAGATACCAAAGGACCTGGATGCCAGTAAGAGCGCACTCTAGACCCCGCTCCTCCCCAATGGGATTGTGTTTGAGGGCTCACACCTAGGTTGCTTGCCCACAATGAAGTTTGAAGATTGGGACCTCGTGGACAGCAAGAAGCTTCCACACTTAGAGATGGAGAGCCTCACGAAGTAGAGCACAAAGGGGCTAGTCACAACAATAGAACTGCAGAAATGGTTGTGCAGTGTGGAGAAGGCTAGATTACTTCATTTGCTGTGGATTCCACACTTTGACCGCGCGCCTATCACTATTTTCATCACCAGGAAGCTACTTTTCCTGGTGCACAATGGGTGCTTATGGCTGGAGGAGCCTATTCCCATCACGACAGATCTCATCCATAGAATTTCTCAGCTCTCCTATAAGGGAAAGGACCCCATGGCAATAGTAGGAAAAAGCGGATATTTGGCTCTCAGGGAGGCCATGAAGCAAAAATACAAGCTTGAGAAGAAAAAGAGGGGTTACGCAATCAGCAGCATCAAAGATAAAAGGGTGCACATAGCCACCCAACTCCTTGCTAGGAAGATAATGAGAAAATACTGCAACGATGAGGTACCAACACCAGTAGTTGTGTTGGACGAACAATGCACAGAGGGGCTCCAATTCAGCTAGGCTGAATTCTTCTGTGAGGAGTTCTTGACCAACTGCAAGGAAGCCCAGGAGTAGGACAAGACCTTCCACTATGCATGGTTGCTCTTGTCCATTTTACTGGTAATAGGGGAACTACCTGAGGACAATCAGTTCCCCAGCATTGAACAGGACCTACCAGAGGCCACAAAGTACACGTCGCTCTAGGCCACCAAGGACACAAAGCGAATTCGCGAGACAAAGATCTTCTAGGTGCTCATGGAGGTGAGCATCTGGATGTGGATCAATAGACAGTCATGCCTATCCCCCATAGTGCACAATTGTCTACGAAGCTTTGTAGACTTCAAGGCATACATGCATAATGTTTACATCAAGCCACGTAAGGATCCGACACAGCAATGGATGAAGTTCCCATTCATTGCCATTGGTGATGTAATATTTTCAGTGTTAGAATCATGGCCCCCCCGAGTGGCATGCCCTGGATCTGGCAGAGCTGGATTTAACAACAGCACAGAAACAAAAGGATTAAGCGAAGTTGCATGTCACGAAGTTGGCTGAGAAAAGGCGCAATGAAAAAGTGGCCGCAGAGGTAACGGTTGTCCATGAGGCAGTAAGGGCAGTCGTGGAGTAGGCAAAGGCTGCCAAAGAAGTAGCAGCAGTGCAGGAAACAGGGGCCACCACAATGCAGGACGAGGAGGGCCAGGACTTGTCTATAGGATAGGAAGCAGAGGACACAGAAGAAGGCGCGAACCCGGGCAGAACTTCCACCCAGCTGAAAAGGTCACACATCACAGAGAGATTGGGTCCATGAAAAATGGTCAACGCATCCAAATTGGCCACCAACCCGATCACATTAACAGAAGGCGACCTCTATGTCATCGGTGACATGGTTCATGAGGTCACCGAGGAAGCACTCTAGGAAGCCATGTCAGACCAGCAGATTATGTTGGGGACCCTAAGAGCATGGCTGCAGGAACCGCAGGTGCGACCCCCATAGGAAGGAACTGTAGCCACCTATGACGCACCAGGTACATTAGCAGTGGAACAACTACTATGGTCAAAGATGGCCAACACCATAATGCTACCAGAAGGAGCGCTAATAGCATAGAACAAGGACGATAGAGCCGCTGTGAGTATGACTAAGGGACTTGGCCTTAATTTGGCTGCCCTTCTATGATACACATTGTACAAACCACAGGATGGCATAACAGCAAAGCTCCACACTAGGTAGGGCCGCGCGATTTACGTGATGAGTAAGAAAAATATTAACATCAAACAACTCAACCTGCAGCATGACAAGCTGGTGTAACAGAACTAGCAGATCGTGTAGACAGTTAATGAAGCATGCTGATGAGTCCCAGAGTTGTCCATTTCTGCAGACCTACCAATAGAGATGTGGATCCACTGTCTGGCAAGTGGAGTCTGAAGCACGCGTGAGGAAACAACATGAGTGCAGATGGAGCTAAACCTCCAGATTGCTGAGTTGCAACTACAGACGCAACCTTCCACTCCTCCAGAAGCTAGAGAGTAGTGTGTTAGCACTATTCAAATAGTACTAGAAGAAATTAGACAGGAAGTGCAGGACTGTACCGGTATGTTAGACCAAGCCTTTGAAGTCCGAACATCCTTGTAGGAGGACCCCAACATACAACACCTAGAAATAGTGGTGTGCGAGCTTTAGGAGTAGTATGATAATGTAAGGGGAACTATGCAGATAGTCATCCTCACTCAATGGCTGGCAAAGATTTAGCAGGCAAGGGCACTAAAAGAGCAGGTGGATGCTGCTAGATAGAAAGAGGCACTTCTCAAAGTGTGTGTCCAGCCATGGATTGATGAGACCTTCACCATTACAGCAGATCTTAAGGGCAAGCTCACACAGATGCATGGACTCTCCACCCTAAGGCAGGTAGCTTATCCTCACAAAAAAGCATCGGAAGAGCGCATGCAGCAAGTCTAGCAAACCGCAGAATAGTGCATCGTGGACCTCCGAGCAGTACGGGACCAGTTGTAGGGGCTCCACACCAAGATTATTGCACTAGTAGAGTGACTCAGGATGAGTCATGATGATTGTGTTAGGGGCCTCTTGGGCATGGAATCCTCCCATAGCATGTTTTGGGGCTGAAAGCCCAAGTTTTGGTCAATTTTTTTGTAAGACTCCGTGAATTGTGAGTGTGGAGCGCGAAGTATAGGTTAAGTCATAGGGTTTTCCACCCTAAAGTATTGTAATGTAATGTAAAGTCATGTCGGCCTAGCCATGGTCTGTGGACCATGGGACTGTATAAATAGAGCAAGGCTCTAAGTTGGAAAAGTAAGACGAAGGAGGATGATAATATGAATGGTTTGAGCATAGAGTAAGAGTATAAGTGTATTGGGTCGTAGTAGTAGGAAGACGCTCTGTAGCTGAGTGCGTGGACCCCTACAGTTGAGTGAGCAAGGCGGTGTTGAGTCTGTAATCTTGATTAAGGAATAATAAAGAGAAGTTGATTCTTATTTTTGTGTATCTGCTTGTGCATTGCCTTCTTTACTTTTATATTGTTTTATTTATCGCATGCACTGATATGATTGCTGAATATGTTATAATAATCATTAGTCTTACACCAATAAGTTAAGTAATTGGGTAATAACAAATCAAATAGCAAGGGAATTGGGTATTATATGGGTTGCACCCCGAGTAGGGCTGCACGGAAGTAGCAGCACAAGTCGCAAAGGAATAAAAAGTGCACGTAGCAACGTGCACACAGGGTCAAAACCATGGACCTCCAGAAGCTCATCAGACATCCCGAGGGTGCGAAAACCTGGTTCTAGCACCCTCCCATACTACTTCAGGTGAGATGCCAGTCTATGCTCTGTGGACTGTTACCAAAAGGGCCAGTAGTACCGAGATTTGCTTAGCTAAATCACCTCTAAACTTGGGTCAGGCCCATACAATCCAACAGTGGCTTAGATGGATTAACAATGAGTGAATCAATATTGTGATCAGATGATGAGGTGAAGAGATCACAACAACCAAGATCAGAAAATTTAGGATGTTGGTCGACATCCTCATGGTTGGACGAATCACACAGAGGAGTAGATGAAAAGCGAACAAACTCATCCTTCATGTTTCTAGAAAAGAAATTGAAGGAACAAGTGGATTTTCAAAGAGTAACTTATCCTCTCCATTTTCAGATGATGGACTAACATCTAGTGAGTCCTGCAAGTGATCAACAATGGGTGCCTCAGTGGATGAAGATACACATGCAAAATCATGGTTAGCAGGTTCACCAAAGAGGTTAGGAAAGAATGAAGGGGACTTGGAAAGAAGGGAGTCATACTTCACTGAGTGTTGATGTTCAAGATCCCACTAATACTCTTCATGAATGACAAGGCATGTTGGTTGTGCAATGCGGAATCCATTAGTGGGTTATTCCTCATTCACAAAAAGTGAAGAGTCCAAAATGGATGAACACAAGAAAACATCATCCATAGGAACACCTGAGTGCGAAGATAGAGGTAGAAGAAAAGAATGCATATGAGAACTCAAAGGACTCACAACTAAATATGTGTGGAAATCGAGTGGAGTGATGTTGGGAGAGTGTGAAGATTGAACAAGTGTGTGAGCATGATCCTCAACATCACTGGGGAGTGGTGTAGCTGCTGAACGAGAGGGAGATAGACAATCAATTGAGATAGTGCCTCCTCCCACATGAGATTGCGTATCCCCATCAATGAAGAATGTTGAGTGAGGCTTGATATCAAGCTTCCTGTTGGGATGGGCAGCTTTCTTAAGGAAATAATCAAACCGGTCCTAAAGATAAGCAAATTTCATGTGGCCCTTCAGAGCTTGAAACTGTAAGTCATGGAAGCGCTGCCAAAAATCAATAACAGATTCATGTAGAGCCCTCCATTGTTGTAACAGTTTCCAGCCAAGATAGTCTAAATCAAAATGATAGAACATGTATTCAATGAGATCACAAAATTGTTCAAATGAGTGCACGGTGTCAGCCGGTAGGCTGAACACCCAACAAAATGGAGATTCACGAAGTCTGTATGCAAGTAGAAAATCGGCCTGTTTGTCAGAAAACTCATATTCCACATAAATCATTAAAATAAAATTATATAAGTGCTCAAGGTATTCCACTTTGCCTTCACCATCATACATGTGAGTGGACAAGAGATCAAAAAGCTTCCCGAAGATGGATACATTGTCATGATTTGAAAAATACCTTGGGGGAAGAAGAGTGAAAGAGTCAATGAAAGATATGCAAAGGTTCAAAACTCGATGAGAGGACATAGCTTGTCATTAGGCCCTCCTTCTAGCATTAAAAATGTTGACGGTGCTGGACCCACCAACATGTCCAGCGGATCTCCCACGTAATAAGTCCCAATTAGACCTCACACTATTTGGTGTAGGATTCCTAACAGTGGGTCGTAAGGTAATGCCTTGACCACAGTCTCGCACATAGGCAAGTAGAATAACTCTATCAGCAGTAAGGGTGTGATTGATGCAATGAGTCAAGGAAGGTGTGTGAGAGGTTAGAACACTTCAAAGGGGGAAGGAGGTGAAGGTGAGTTCCAGGTTCAAACGGATCAATCCCAACTCAGCTAGGAACACTAAACATAAAGGACATGTACAACTTCCAGTGGAGCAGTACATGCAGATGCAACAATCACATCACACAAGGTAAGATAACACGTACAACACTCACAAATCAGTCTGAGACAAGTGTGATAGTTGTTATAGCAAGATTCAAGTGAAAGTTTTGTCTGATGTCTGATAGAGCAATCAACATTGATGGTGATAACATTAACAACATATGCAACACATTATAAACAAGATTCATATCATTGCATGTGAATTAGTTCATACACAAGTACGTAAGTTAAACAACACATACCATTAAAGCAACCGAAGAAGTCCAACTAAAATAATAACATATGCATGAAAATGTGATGGCTCTTGTTATATAAAGAAGTTTAAGTCACAATCATACAATACATCCATGTAAACCTTCTAGCCCCAATAGTAGAATGTTACAGCCACATCCGCCTTATCCTCCAAAGAGATGTACGAGCTTCGTGTAGTGGAGAAGCCAAGGCACATTACAATACCATCCAAGCCTTCTTCAAAATAGTCTTAGTAGAAGCTTGGCTGACCAAAAGCCTATACAATGAGTTATGAGGGACTAGTTATAGTAAAGGGTGGGGTAACCCTTGACATTGCCCTTTTTGACCATTCAACTACCCTAATGACTCTTCACCTACTCTATGACTATTACATGCAACTCTTAACACTTGAGTTACACTTGACATGACTCAACATTACAATGCACATGTACTCATGTGAGACAACATGGCTTGAGCAAGCCTTGCAAGAAATCACTGACACTCGGTGTGTCATGGTGAGACCAACTCTTTGATATGCTTTTGATGGTGAAGCTAGTGAGTTGATGCCAAGCTTGGTCGTCCATGATGGTGTGTCTGCACCTCATGGTGACATCTTTCTTAAGCGAACTCTTGCCTCCGTTCAAACCGGTGCATTGGTTCAGCCCCTTCATTCAACTTATCTTCTAACATGCGCATGGTCTTCTTGGGTGCGATTGAACCAGCAACACACTGATGCATAGTGTCCATGTTGATCTTCAAGTGTGTGCTGGTGGTCATGCACATCAACTTGCCAAAGTACATGTTCAGGCCCAGTTCGAATTGCCTCTTCTCTTCGCCTTGGTGAATGTGTTAAATGGGTTGGATTGCATGCATGTGCTCAACGACATGCATTCTACTAAATCCCTTGCATGTAATCAACAACACTACTAACCATGTCTACTCTGTGTTAGCTAATGGGATGGATCTTTAACTTGTACGGGCACAATTTCATTCGTGAGTGCATGTTGCACTCACTGATGTTCCTATTCCTGCTACAACTCATTCGTCTCTCTATGCAGCTTCATGTTCTTCTTGAGTTGCTGCTTCAACACATGCAACTCCTTATTTGTTCCATTCTCTATCTTTGCACGATCTTCATGTCGCGCAGACACCTCATAGCTAGAGTCTCGAGAGTTTCTTTCATCATCAATGGATATGCCTGAGCTTGCAACCTTGTTCCATCTCCGTGTTTTCAACAACTCTCCTCTTGGATTTGTCACATTTGGTATGTTGTCTTTAGCTATTGTTCATGATGTGTCTCGTTGTGATTTTGCTACTGTCATGTCTTCATGTCCTTGTCTATGAACATCTTGATGTCTTTATAGGTAGGCAATTCCATAGACACTTGATCTACTACATCCCCGGGTGTGCTCTGAATGGTGTCTTCATCTCTGCTCTCCTAGAAACCATTGTACATGTACTCCTAAGAGGCAGATGAACACCTGCAATACCTAGAGACATGGAAACACTAATGGAAAGAAATTTGTCAATCGAAAACCAAATGAACATGAGAACTGACTTGCAACATACCTAGGTGAATGATCATGAAGGTTGTGCAATTTCGGTTTAGAGGTTGGGAGACCAACTGGCAAGACTACACAAGGCATAGTCTGGGCTGCTGGGAGACTAACTAACTGTTGGAACTGCGCAATGCATAGTCCAGTGTGGCTACTAACTCCTAGGTTTTTGCAATGCGCAATTCCAGTTGGGAAGGACTGCTAGCCTAGGGACAAATTTGTAATTTCTTAGGCAAATAAACCACTGTCCTCTAGAAATGTGAAAAACATTCCTGGAGAGGAAGGTGAGCCTTTCCTTCCTAGATTGTGCAATGCAACCTTGGTGAAGGCAGAGCCCGGACCATGGTTGGCCTGACTTTCCGACAAGCAACTGAAAGCAAGTAAGTTAGTGAATGCATGGAAACACTAAGTGATAGCAGAAATGATCAACATTGCATGCAAAACATGAATGAAATATTCAACAAACAGGTCAACATGCATGTGGGTGAGGCAGTTCGTCGGTTGGGCGACCGTCTATGCAAAATAGTTTCATGCATGTGACAACAGTGAGATAGCAACGAAAATTGAAACAACTAGGACAAGCTAGTATATATGTAAACGACAGAAAGCATCAAAGAAATCAAGCAAATAGTATTCCCACAAGTGAAAACAAAAAAAACGACAAAAATGCAGTACAAGGCATGGGAAGCGAGCTTACCCAAAAACAACTGAGTTTAATGTGCCGATTGCTCCTAGGTATGATGTGGGATGTCAGAGCTACAAGGTTGATGTGAGGAATGAGCTATGCAACATATGGTTGAAGAGTTTTGATAACTCGAGGTTGTGATGTGCATGCCATGAATCTAGAGGAAGCGACACTTGGTGGGAGGTTTCAAAATTGCTCCTTGCATTTAACCTCCAACTGTTAAACATAGATCCCTGAAACAAGGGATGCCTTTGCATGCTACCTTGGGAGAAGCAGCCCACGCATGCAAGTTTGTTTTACTCAGTCCCAGAGGGAACCGATCAACTCAGCTACACATGCAAGGGACTACTCGACTGCTGGAGAAAAATGCACATTTCTGGTTGGGAGCTGGGCTAGCTTCCTAAGAGATTTGCACAATTTCTGGTAAGAGAAACTCACTGTTGCCCAGATTTGCATAAATCCTAGGCTGAATAGCCTGTGCTATGAAAATTTGCGCAAATCCTGCTGAGAGGGTTGGCTGGCAGGATTGCGCAATCCTAGAGCCCAGCAGGCTATTAGATAGGATTGTGAAATTCTTAGAGGGAAGGTTGGTTGCCCTCCAGAAATGTGAAATTTTTCAAGGGGAAGTTGCTCATCCTTTAGCTGGACCAAGTCTGGGTGAGCAGCCTATGAGGGGAATGGATCAACTGTGATTGATAGGATGCCTTTGTGCAAGGAGAACACTGAAGCTTGAGTACTTGATGAAGTAAGACAAAGTGTTCTGTAAGGTTGGTAGGGAGGCTCCAAAACTAGCCAAGGAAAAATTTTGGAGGGTGGTTGTAGCCGCTAAAACACCAAGTAACCAGTCAACTAAGGAAAACATGTGATAAAGGGTTGCTATTATATGATTCAACTCCCTCTGTGTTAGTTAAGGAAGTGGAACTGAAATAACACAACAACACAGACCTTCTAGACCTATTGTAGAACCCCTAGGAGCCAGCCAAAACCTCCAGGTGACTATCCCTTCAGAGAAACTAACTTTTTACTGTATCAATCCCCCAGTTGCTCATATGACATGAGCATGACTGAAACTGGGACCCTCGAGTCACTCCCACAACATGGGTATGCATGAGATTGGGGACTTTCCCAAGCAATCCTATGCTTGTGACTCTAAATTTTATGCAAACTTTTGAGGTTCAAGGCTCAGGTCACTACCGAAAACTCCATGAAACTTACAGAAATGAAATATAACATCAAAAAAATGATACAAATCCAATTACTTGAACAATGACTTGACTTGACCTTTACTAGCTACTAGAGCCTATATCTACCTTAGGTTGAAGAAAGGCAGGTCTAGGGTAACATCAAACCATGCTTAACCTGGTAGCTAGCCCTACTAGGTTGGGAGAGGGCTCTCTCCTTGTCAATCTTAGTGGAGATGACTGAAAATAAATGTTGATTTTAGGCTAGGTATATTAGGTCAGAGGATTTTGATTGATTTTGATGCTTGGTTTCTGGATCAAATGAGGAAGGCAGCTTTGGGTTTAGGAAATCAACTCAGATTTGCAGGAGGTTCTGTGGGGCGAGATAGGTAGGTGTTTTGACACTTTGAATTGGGTGTGATGGTAAGTCTAAAGACTAGTGAGGAGTTGGAGAAGGCATGAAAAATTCATGAGTCCTCTTCAAACAGCAGAAAACATTAAAAACTAAATGTATCCTCAAGGCAGAGCACTGAATATCAATGGATTCCACCTAATTCTCTTGATTCATTTAATTATGAAGAAAGAAATATATGTTGGAACATATAAACATAAGAGAAACTAAATAATAGAGGAAGAAACAATGTCAAGACACATTACCACAAGAATCCCACAAAATTCTGCAAACCCTGGTTCATTTCCTTGCCAAACTACCAAAGTGATTTACAATAAAGCTCAATGCATCCACAAGAGTCCAACCTTTACAAATGACTAAGAAAGTACATAATATAGGCAAGGAAACCACTCATGCTAGCTATCATGGTCGAATCCATGAGAAAAGGGGTGGTTTCAACCATATCTAAACTAGGAACACAAAAGTAGGCAGTGGAACAACTTGCCGCTAAAACTTAGGAAACCAATTCATTACAGCTCAAAACCACTTGGAACTTGATGTATCTACCCTATGAGGTGATTTTCATCTATACTTACATAAAATACATCATTTACCATGCATACATTTACCTAAACAAGAAGAGAAGTCAATCACTAAAGAAACTGGGCAAAATTTTGAGTTTTAGGCAAAATTGACAAAATATGCCTGATGTGCAGTGCCTTGAACCTGATGCGCAGTGCCGCTTCAAGGCTACTTTTGGAGGCCTTCCGCTCATCCAAATTAGGTCCAACATAGCTTGTTGGAAAGCCCTACTTGTCTAGTTTTTGGAACACTATGAATTTTATGATTTGGAGGTCATTTGACCCCTAAAACGTGGATTCACCCAAGACTGTTTCCTATGTGTCCAAAAAGTGGTAGAGAGGGCACTTTTTGAGTGTTTTTTGTCCTTTTGGTGGCCAAGATCTCCTCCAAATTTGATGAAATTTTCTGGGTTTGGTTGCTTTTTCATGTTGAATCCAAAAGTGTGAGCTATCTTGTGAAAGAGTGAGCCAATCCAATGTATATCACTAGTGGCGCTGTGCATCAGCTAAAATTTCCTGTGTTGCAAAATTTGATGTGCAGCGCCACTAATTTGATAAGAGGCGCCCTTTTGTAGACCGATTTTGGAGACCTTACTAGTGTCCAAATTTTTTGAAGGATATCTCGTTGGAAATATTATTGAGTCTAATTTCAAAAACATCTTGAATTTTTTAATTTGGAGTTCATTTTCCCTACCAAAAGTCAAATCTCCCAAAACGGGTCAAAATGTGCAAAATGAGGCTACCTAAAAGTAGATTGTTGTTGCAATCAACTTTTGAAGGTCTTCCTCAACTCCAAATTGAGCTCATTATAGCTCATTGAAAATCTACTTATGTCTAGTTATGATTTCACTAATCATGCAAGTCATTTTGCCAACCAAGCTAGGAGAAATCTTGATTTTCCCAAGGCCACTCCAGGTACAACAACCCTCTTGAGGCAACTTTATTTTTGACATTTCTCTAAAAAAATGACACCTGTGTAAAAAGTGAAGGATTTCTTTCTTCCTTGGCCTATTATGGACAAAAACCTCTCTCACTTTTTCCAAATTCATTTTTTCTTGCTCGGAAACATCATTTGAGTAAAACCTATCCCGATGTGTGGAACAGGGGATTTGTCAAGATGAAGTGAAATGAAGGGGATAAGGGGCTTCTAAATTCTTGAGAAATTTTTGGGAAGTATGGAGGGATGTTAGGAAGTAGGATAAAGTGAAATAATGTTGAGTGAGGGGAAGGGGTTCAAAAAGGAAAAACACAGGCCTAACCTAGAAAATTGTCAAATTATAGCAAGAAGCTAGGGTTTGTGGGAAAATGATGAATTTGAGGGATATCAGTGATGGGAAGTGCTTAAGAAGGTACATTAAGGATAGCGGAAGATGAATGAGCACCAAGATACAAGTTTTGTTGATGATTTGACCATCCAAGAGAAATTACCTTCAAACCCCTAGGAGACCGAAATGAGCCTTACCCAGTACAACTGAAACACAAAAAAGGTGTAAAATGACCCATTGGAACCTAAAATGATGATGAAAACTCTCTGAATGATCGTACACTCAGCTGAATGGTGACATGGACTGACACTTGGAAAACTTTGTAAAGAGTGAAAACAAGCCCTAGACCTAATACCTAGTGACCAAATTTTAATTGAAGACTTACTGAAATGACAAAATTTGACTTTGACACCGTAAGACCACTTTGTAAGAGCATATTTGATCATTGGTGGAAGGTTTCAATGACTGACACTAACACTAGCCATGATAGGAATTTTGTCAAACATGTCACAAATGTGCATTCTACAGGTTTAAAGAAGAGATCTAAGTATATAGTTTTCATACTTATCTAGGAATCACTAAGAAGCATTGATGCCTCATCAAAATAATTGCATTCCCATCTATTAAGTCACATATTCATTGTTCATTGTGTGATTAACCAAAACATGATAAGAACCATATATTTTCACTATGATTCATGAGACTCATTCATAACCCACATATAACCAACAAAAATATCAGGGATATAATAGCCATATAAGCCACATATAAACAAGTATATTTACCCATAAAATACCAAGGAGAAAGAGAGCTCTTCTTAATGATTGCATAAGCTAACCAAGTATGGGACTTCCATGAAACACCTAACCGTAGACTAGGATGAATCAAATATTTCTTTCATCCAGTCACCTGCCATAATCCAAGTATGAATGTGGGATCTCATAAAAAAATCAATCAAAACCATCCAAGGCTTCAAGAGGAAAAATCACCCCATCCATCAAGCATTGATTCCACCTCATGGTTGGACATCATTAACCATCACCAAATTGGTCTCTAACCAAGTTGTCTAGGGCTCCATAGCATTTGTTCCAACTAGGGCATCTAGGACTAGTAACTAAACCCACTACGGGCTTCTAGAAAATTTGTCTAAACAAGGATTCTAGGACTAGTAACTCAATGCAAGCTGTTACAGGGCTTCCAGAGCATTTTTCCAACCATGGCTTGCGGGATTAGTAACTCAAACCATAACAAAAGTAACAATAAACCCAATCATAAAAAAACCCACAACTCCATGATTATCCAGGAAATGGAAAGGCTACGAAAATCCACTATCAATCGAGGTAATCCTCCATGCCAATGACAAATCATAACTAAGAAACCACATGCATATGCCATGCATGCCAAAATTAGTGAGGAAAACAGACAAGCAACTCAATAGCTGCAAGAAAAACCTGCTATAACGGTTGATCCCGAATTCCTCTTACGCTTTCCTAATCTTCCTTTTCCTTCTTGCTCCAAAACTCCAAGTATGCCATACTCCTCCAAGAGTGCTCCAAAAAAACTCTAAGTGTCCACGAGTATGAGAGAGAGAAAATAGAGATGAAGCTCCAAAACTAAACTAACAAAAGGTACCAATTGATCCTTAGAAGCCTTTTTATCAATGAGGCTTGTATTTTCTTCATTTTCCTCCTCCCATGAAACCTTTGACCTTTCACCTCCTTTTTTGCTAATTTCCATTATTTTCATAAATAAATGTTGGACATTGGATAAACCAATCCTCCCTGGTGTCTTTCGTGACATGAAATAACCACCTCTTGTGGACCTTTATCTCTAGCAATGCTATCATTGACAAACACCTGTGGGTTTTGGTCCAATGACAATCATGATTCCCAACAAGTGGTATCAGAGCGTTGCTCACGATTTCGATACACACCCTGCTCATGTTCGGGGGGAGATTGTTGGACATTGGATAAACCGACACTCCTCGTGTGTTTCGTGACATGGAATAATCACCTCTCATGGATCCTTATCTCTAGCAATGTGATCGTTGACTAATGCCTACAAGTTTTGGTCTAACAACAATCATGATTCCCAACAATAAAATGCCAATAAATGCCTCATGCATTTCCAAAGGCTTTTCCATTTCCTTTTCCACTTTCCTTATCCATTAATTAATCACATGTGATCCACATCACTATGTTTTTTCCCAATATTCAGCTTGGAATACGTGTCCCATGACCAAGGTATTATTTTACCTTTATTAATTTTACATGGATTTTTGATGAGTATTGTTACAGGCAAGGTGAGAGTATGGTGCAGTTCCAAGAGAAAAGGCTACAATAGCTATTCATTAAGACTATGCCATGTGCTAGGGATGAAGGCCAAGGGCACAAAAAGGGTGGAGTTCATAGTTCTAGGGAACAAGGATTGGCATCAGTGCGCAACGTGTTACACTGGAAGGAAGAGGTAGTACTGACACAATGAGGGAGAGTAAGCAATAATGAGAGGGTTCCTTGCTGACTAGAATTGCATAGAGAGAGAGAGAGAGAGAGAGAGAGAGAGAGAGAGCGCAACGTGTTACACTGGAAGGAAGAGGTAGTACTGACACAATGAGGGAGAGTAAGCAATAATGAGAGGGTTCCTTGCTGACTAGAATTGCATAGAGAGAGAGAGAGAGAGAGAGAGAGAGAGAGAGAGAGAGAGAGGAGACTTATAATGTCACAAGGTTAATTTCTAGCTAAAAAGAGGGGTCACTGCTGGACTCTAAAAGTGTGTAGTGCACTCTTCCTAGCCTAGGGGAGGGTTGTGAAATAAAAAAATGACTAAGTACGGGAAAGTGAAACACTGAATAGCACAATGGGTTAGGATAATGATCAAGCATTATATACCTCAACTCATCAATACAACTTAGAAAATAGTCAAGACTAAGAAATATACATCAAAACGCCAATTCAAAAACATTCTCTAAGTGCATCAACAAAATCATGGGAACTTGCCACACATAAGTGTCATTTTATGACTAGAAAGTCTACTATGACTTAAAAAAGTGGTAAATATATTATTGATGATCTGATGACACTTAAGAGGGACATAGACACTTGAAATATGTGTAAACACATAAAACGAAACTTGATGACCAAAAGAGACACTTTAGATGATATGAGGTATGCTCCAAAATTCAAAGATAGAATTTTTTTTGGAGGGTGTCATAGTAGTGACAACACTTAGCAGTGAACTCGACTTCTCTTTCTAGGTCAAGCTCTTAAAACATAGGCTATCCCTTCATGAAATATTGGAGCATCATAAGGATAGCCCTAGTTTCACCACTTATCCCGGTTAACCATATGGATTATCCTATTTTATTGGCTTAAATAAATTCAAAGACATGTTAAAACTCAATTGTTTTGATTGGGAAAGGATAATAATGTACCAAGCTTCTTATAGTAATATGTTAAGTACATTCCCTAGTGTCACTTCATTGCTAGCGAGCCTATTCACCACCCTAATGAAGTCACCTCAAGGAATCACAAGCATTGCTTCACAACCAACATGCTTATTCGTTACCCTGGTGAAGTTGCTTTCTTCACCTCTCTGTGTAGGAAGTCTTTCTCTTCTTCGCCTTTTTATTTAGTTACTAATAGAATGTTGAAAGGAACTTATTTTTTTTTCAAGGTGTAAAAGGATCTCATCTTATTTTATATACAAGACAGGTTGTTCCTTTTTTAAAGGGATTCAAATAAAGGGATTGATATGCTTGTTTTGAGGTTTTATCCTTTCCTTTCTCTACTTGGTGAGATCGACACATGAACATACCACTGAGTAGAATGCCAAGTTAAAATTAAGATCCAAATGTTTGGGCATCATAGTTACATTAATATTTATCCTTTCTACATGAGTCATATTTTCCTTCTCAACATCACTTGACTATACATTTAGACCCAAACAAAGAAGGAGACTTAACAGATAGCAAAGAATTGTAGTTGTCACAATCCCTTTTCATTTCCACCACATTATTCTTTGTTTCCATACAAACACTCTCACAGGAGTCCTTATTTCTATACACGCACAAAAAAAAAATGGAAAGAAACACAAGACATGGCAGGATAAACAACACAAGATAGGAAAATAAAATTATATAGAAGTAGTAATGCAACCTAGGGTAGTTGGTAGAAGTAATGCTTAAAATCTCTGCCATTATTAGGAAAAGGGTCAAACCTCCCATCTAAGGATTTCATCTTGTAAGAATGGTGGCCAAGATTTTCAATGATAGTATAAGGTCCAATCTACAAAGGTTGAAGTCTGGTGTGCTTTCCTTTCTTTTCATGGTCCTTGTCCCACTTCAACACTAGGTCTTTGACACCAAAATATTTGTTCCCTATGAACTTCTTATTAAAGCAACATTTCATTTGATTCTGTTGTATCACAAATTTTTCTTTTTCTTTGAGCCTTTCTTCCTCTAGCTTAAGAAGGGTTTCTATCCTACCCTAAAGAAAAAGACAAGGTTTACCTTGAGATTCTTGAGAATGTTTCAAAGCTAGAAGGTATATCTGCAAAGGGAGGATAGCCTCTTTTTCGTATACAAGGAAGTAGGGAGAGGTCTTCTAAGAGGGTTTGTGAGTGACTCAGTCAACTCATAATGAATTCACCAAAATATTATGCTAGTTCTTTTGTTCAGAGAAACTATTTTCTTGATAATATGGATTAGGTGCTTCTTTGTAGACTTAGCCAAACCATTCCCCTATGGGTAGTAGTTTGATGCATGCTTTAAAACAATACATTTTCTGATGGAAATTCATAAATATTTAATGGGGAAAAGTAAGTTGCGTTATCAAAGACAAGGGATGTAGGAACACTAATCTTGGTTATGATGTTCTTTGTGAGGAACTAGATGACTTCATGATCATTGAATTGTCTTAGCAGAACTGCCTCATTCCACTGAGTGAAATCATTAGTTGCAATTAAGATGTATCATTCTTCTTCAATGAAAGAGGAAATATTTCACCAATAACATCTAGTCCCCAATGTTGAAATGGTTCTTCAACTACTATGGGTAGAAATCGAGTGGCTTACTTCTGATCATGACCAACACATATTTGAGAAACTTGGCACTTTAGGTTGCATGAATGAGCATCCTTAAATAATGTGGGACAACAATAAATAGCCCTCATAACCTTATGAGAAGTGGTATTTCCTATAGAGTGTGCACTTGTTGGTACATCGTGGATATCTCTTAACACCCTTTCTGAATCTGGCGATGATCCAGGATACTTTTGCTTATAGATGTATGAAAAGAATCACATCTAAAATTGTAGCTTAACATAGAAATTTAATGTGCACACAAGGAAATAAGAAGAAAGCACATAAAATGCCCAAAAAGAAGACACCAAGACTTGATAACGGAGTTCGTCCAATTCGGACTACGTCTCTGGGCCCAACTCGAACAATGGGGATGCCTTTATATTAAATGACATGAAAAGAAGAGGACTACAATCATCAGCTACATACAAGAGGCTTATACCTCCATTTTGAAAGATGGTTGTCAAATGGAGACCTCAGATGGAGAAGTGGGCAACACCAATGCATCCGCAACATTGAAAAGCGCTGAAAACATCTACAATTTGTCCAAAAACAAATGAAGTGCACTATTGGCCTCCTACCAAATGAAACAACATGCTGCAAATTCCTCCCTCGTGCTTTTCCAACCATCAAGCTTTTATAATGGGTCATTTGGACAAAATCTCACTTAAATCGGGGTTGTCTAGTTCACAATAGAGGCCGGTGGCGTGGAAGGATAGGTAGGCATGATCGACCCTTCAAAATAGCCTATTTATTGTTGTAACGATAAATACCCAAAAATCCCGAAAAACACTAAAATCTGGCAAAAACCCATTTACTTGGACTTAAAATTTATCAAATCAGGCGTATATTCTTTATGAGGTTCAGGACCGACATCGCAGTCGACATATCGAGGTGCCACAATCTTGTTAATTGGGGATGGCTGATTGATGATCGTCGATCGTCGATATCAGTGTCAGTCGATCACATCAGCATCCTGCTCACATATGGGCCCGATGCTTTATAGACAATCACATCTCAAGTGGGCCCCTGCCATCATATATATATATAAATATATATAATATATTATATAATATTAATAATATAATATATAATAATATAAACTTCCTCCAACCCGATTGCTCTTTGGTCGCCAATGCCAATTTAATCAAAGATCAATGATTGGGATTTTTGTTGCACCCTACTTAAGTCCGCCTCCATGGATCCTCCAATTGTGATTTTTGCCTCTTAAGGCTTAAACCCATTTTTAAAGGAAAAATCCTCATTTTCTTAAGGAACAAAGCAACCTTCTTTTCACGATAACTTCATCATCCGGATTCGGATTGAAGTACTGTTCACACCGTTGGAATCAGGATGACGAGATCTATGCTTTGGTCTTGAGTGGACTTCATTCTGATCACTTTTATTTCTAAGCTTTTCCATACCATTGTATCTAAAGATCCACCTGGATAAATCCTCCTCATTAAGGAGCTTTTGGATCACTAAAATCTTTCATTAGTCAATTGGAAAGTGAGGGAATTGTTCCCTCACTTTCTCTTTCTCTAGCCATCTGGCCTTGTTGGGGTGCATTCCCTTGAAACCAAATTGAAGGTATTTTACATCTCCTCGCCGTGAATTCCTGGTTCTTCTATCGAGGATGATGTCTTTGGGAAACTCATCGAGATATTCTGGTGCAAAAACATCGACTGTAGGAACTGTGCCCACCTCATGAGTGTTCATGATCAAAGGTGGTTCATACAGCTTTAGGTTCTACACATTTAATACTAAGTACATCTGCATATATACCAGAAAGTCAAGATGAAAGGCATTGTTCCCAATCTTCTCCAAAATCGTGAATGGTCCATACCGGATTGGTCACAACTTCTTTCCTTCTCCCTCCATCCTATCTTTGCTGATGTGGAACCACACTTTGTCTCCCACTTGGAATTGATGGTTGACTCGGTGTTTATCATGTTCAGCCTTGTAACGGGCTTGACGTTTCTCCAACTACTCTTGCACTACTTGGTGATTCCGTTAGATTCACTGAATGAACTGCTAAGCTTTGTTCCTATCATTACATCCCCTGGGGCCATCTTCCCTTCCAAAGACCGTATCAAAAAGGTCCTTTGGTAGGTAACCAAAACATGTCCCAAATGGTGAATGCTGCATAGATGAATGCACTGCTCGGTGGCAGGAATGTTGTACATAGGGGAGATGCTCATCCCACAACTTGGGATGTTTCCCACAATAGCCTCGTAATAAGTGTACCACGGTACAGTTTACAACCTCTGTCTATCTGTCAGTTTGTGGGTGAAATGCCATGCTTCTTTTCAATTTGGTGTCCATCATCCTCCACAAGCTGGTCCAAAACACTCCAAGAAAGTGAGAGTCCCGATCTGGCACAATTGATGTGGGTAATCCAAAGTGGACCCAAACATGGTGAAAGAAAAGAGAAGCAGTCTCCTCTACAGTAATCTTATTTTTACAAGGCATAAGAATACACATCTTGCTAAAATAGTCAACGACAACATACAAATAGTCGTGACTCTTCCTATACAAAGGTAAACCTCCTAAAAAGTCCATTGACACACTTTCCCATGGAAGACACAGAATAGGGAGGGTTGTGTATAGCCCAAGTTTTCTATTAGAGGGCTTTGAAACAGAACACATCACACAACCCTTTACATAGCGAGTCACAATGTTTTTCACATGAGGCCAAAAACAAAATCTTTTTACATGACATAAAGTCTTTTCGACACCAAAGTGTCGAGACACAAGAGAGGTGTGGGCCTCTCACATTACATGTACTCTTTCCCCTGTGGGAATACACAATTTACTAAGGTGATACAATAATTTCCCCTGCAAGTAATAGTTGTCCACCTGTGAACCATGGGTTAGTTTTGCATAAACCTCCTTAAAGTCATCATCGTTAGCATATTGTTTAGCATAACTCTCAAAAGATAATGAAGCATTATGCAAAATAACATAAGTAGAAATAGGAGGGAGAGATAGCATATCGGCCACTTTATTGCTAGTTCCCATCTTATACTTTATTACCAGATGAAACTATTGAAGAAAGCCCATCCAGCTGAAATGATGAGATTGCTACAACTTGTTTTGTGACTGAAGGTACTGCAAGGGCTTATGATCTATATGGATGATGGTCTCCTTGCCGATCAGGTTGTGTTTCCACTTTTTCACACTCTACACCAAGGCATAAAGCTCCTTGTCATAGGTGGGATAGTTTATCACAGCTTGAGAAAACTTCTCAGAATGGTAACAAATTGGCTTCTTTCGATGCATCAGTACAACTCCCATGGCATAATCGCTGGCATCAGTTTCAATCTTGAATGGCTGTTGGAGATTGGGTAAGGCTAAGACTGGCGTGGTGTTGATATTTTCCTTCAATGTTTTGAAGGACTTTTGCAATCCTCCTCCCCATTGAAAGACCTATTTCACACTTGTCAATGTGTGCAAAGGTGTTGCAATAATAAAGAAATTAGCAGTAAATCTCCTCCAATACTAGACTGCACCTAAAAAGCTACAGACCTTAGTTACACTAGTAGGCTTAGGCCAATTTACAATTGCTTCAACTTTAGAGGGATCAACAATATGACCTAGGTAACCCAAAGAGGTTTTCTCGAACTCACACTTTAAAAATTTTACAAAGAGTTTTTCTTTTTTTAGTACATCAAGCACTTTCTTTACATGACACACATGATGAACCTAACTCTTACTAAACACTAGTATATCATCTAAATACACAAGAACAAACTCATCAATGAAAGGCCGAAATATATCATTCATAACCCTCATAAAAGTGGTTGGAGCATTACAAAGTCCAAATGGCATCACCATCCATTCGAATAGCTCCTACTTGTTCTTGAAGGCGACTTTCCACATGTCCTGCTCCACAATTTTGACCTAGGGATAGCCACTGCACAAATCCAACTTTGTGAAATAAAAAACACTCTTTAATTGGTTTAATAAATCATCTATGCATGGAAGGGGATAACGAATTTTCACCGTGATCTTGTTGAATGCGTGGTAATCCACGCACATCCTCTAGGTGTCATATTTCTTTGGCACTAAAACTATCAACGAACCACACAGAGAGATGCTCGGCCTGATGACTCCTTGGTCCAGCAATTCCTGCACTTGTCTCTTGATTTCCTCCATCTCAATAGCCGAGATCCAGTACATGCCAATATTTGGCAGAGGGGCATGATGTTGTAGATGGATTTCATGTTGGATTTCCCTCTTCGAAGGTAATCCCTTCGGTTCTTGAAGCAGCTCATCATAATTAGAAATCAATTCAGATAATTATTGTTTATAGTCTTGATCGCAGCCCTGGAAAGCATCAGCGAATTCTGCTTCTTTTTCTCTTAAAACCATAAGCATGCATCCTTTACTAGAATTCACCAGTATTTTCATTTGTCCAGCGCTTACAAGGCTGACATTAATTTTATTTTGATGAGCCCTCACTATATATTCTACCCCATCCTTGGTGATTTGATATTTGTTTTCATGACAGAAAATGACTGCCTTTCTATCGTATAGGTATGGGCTCCCTAACACCATGCCAAAGATATCCAATGGTATTAATTCCAACTCTACTTCATCTACGAGCTTAGAAGTGATCACAAATTTGACTTTACACTGCTGGGTTACATTCAATTTCGCTTTATCATGTATCCATCCCAGCGGGTAAGGTTTCAAGTGTGGTTTTTCTCTAAGCCAAGTTTCTTTACCAGGGATTATGCAATTAAGTTTTCTTGGGACCCAGTATCAAAAAGATTTTCAACTTTAGGATGATTTATAACAACTCTGATATGAAACAGTTCAATTCTTTTTTGGTCATTCGAAAGGGACTCATTTAGAGAAGAAGTGCTTTCATGCAATTTAGAATTAACACGAGGTGTAAGAGTACCTTTTGTTCTTACTTCTATGATCAGTGCTTCATCTCTCGAATCCAATTCAAGGTCTTGCTGTGCCCCTACCACTGTCTTCTACTTCCCTTTTCCTCCATACTTCTTTTGACACTTTTCTGGGTGATGCTTCCAACAGTGATCATCATCATGGCCTTCCTTCTTGCAGTGATTGCAATAAGGCCACTCTCCTTCTTTGGCTGCAGCTGTTTTCTTCTCCTTCCCTTTCCATTTTGCTTTGGATTTACCATTGGGAGGCTTGACCAGTGGTTTTCTGGACTGATCATCTCTTTCATTTTTTCCCTGTTCTCAATATGAATTGCTTTTATGCTAGCTGAATCAATATTGGTTGGTTCAAACAACAACAATGAATGTCTAATATAACTATGCAGTGAGCCAATATACTTAGTTACAACTTCAGGTGTATCAAGTGCAATACCCAAATTCAGTGCTTGCTTCCTAAATTCTTCTATAAAACTCTCAACATCGTGCCCATTACCTTGCCTTAAATATTTCCAATTCATCAAAGCTTTTTTCTTGTATCCTAAGGGATAAAACTATTCCTTTAACCCAAAAGTGAAATCAGGCCATGAGGAAAAGAGCTTACCCACATTCCTACTGCTCTGCAATTTTCTCTCCCACCAAACGAGAGCGGTGCTGCTAAGCCGTAGAGAGGCCAGCTAGATCTTTGCCTCGTCCTCCAGAATCTACTAAATCCTGCAGTAGACCTCAATCTGACTAATCCAATTATTAAGTTTCTCTGCGTTACTTTCACCACTAAACACAGGAAGATCAAATTTAACATCTAATTTAAGGAAGGGTTTCTTAGATGCATCCTTTGAATTTCGATGATTATGGTGGTGAGAGGAAGGAGAACCTTCACTCCCAGAAGGAGAAGGAGGGGGTTTTTCTCCACCATTCCCATGTGTTGAACCTTTTCCTTCTGGGTTCCTCTCTTCTGCCTTCTCCAGCCTTAAAACCAACTAACTAATATTCTCTGCCATTGAATAGAAAGTC
>APFE030249176.1:0-13150 GCA_000404065.3 Pinus taeda
AATCTAAGTCTTTATGGGGTGCATTCATGGGCGTGACATTCAGGGCTATGGGAGATTCCATATTTGGTTCTTGTGTATTCAAACTGGAATTCAGACTTCTTGTGGGAAAAATGGAATAAACAGTTGGTTTGAGGTCTCTTTATGGCAATTACAAACTATTTTTACCTTGAATTTGGCTTTATGTGGCATAAGTCTCAATGGAAAACCGAAATTGCAGGGTTTTAGGGCAAAAATGGATAAATGCCTAGATTAAGGAAGAAAACATACAATGGTAGGTTGGTTGACAGGCTGCAAAGCTCGTACCATAGTCTTGTTGGTCAGGTGGTGGTTGAAAAGCTAGAACAGTGGATTCAATCATTAATTTTCATGGAAACTCGACGCAATGCATTACAGTGAAAATGATGTTTTATCGTTCTTTTAACGAAATTTGGGTTGGCGAGATTTTTTTTTGACATTTATTGGACAGATGACATCATCGTGATGGGACGTTTTGTCGCTACGCGGAGGGTGGTAAGCGGTTTACCCCACTGCTTTTGGGGTCAAGTGGTATCGGGTTGGGGGCGAGCGAGCATATGGAGTAGGCGACGCATGGCGAGGGTACGGTGGAAAACCGCCTGGTGATCACGAGTTAAAGTGCGGTCACCAGGTGGGTCGCGATATGATCGTCAATCGTCGAATGAAAAGGTGGAGATCGGATAGCTGACGGGTGCTGGAAATGGCGGGGAGTTAATGCAGCAGGCCCAATATATTTAATGATGATTTAATCATATCGGGCGCATCACAATTGGTTGGGGTAATGGTTATTAACTAACCCGGATGGTTAATTAATCCCATTGTTTGTGGAGCAGGGAAGGTTCTTAACAAACTTCGGATAAGTTTATCAATCCTTATTAAGTTATATAATGGTTATATACCATCGGGGCAAGAATTATATAAAGTGTGGGGGTTTTAATATATTTACATAATATGGGGAAGGGTTAAAATTTATATGGGAGTTATATATTATGTGTTACTAGTTAATATGAAACATAATGAAATAAGCACTAAGCCTATGTTAAGCATTCACATAGAAACTTAGGCTAAAGGGGGTTTTGAAGTGATATTATGTATTTCCTATGTAAAATAGATTTTTTCACTTAGGCAAACTTTTATGAAATGTAATGAATGAGATTTATGAGTACTTAGGCTTTTAGATCATTGGGCTGAGGGTCCAGTCCCTCCAAGAGTCAGAGAAATGCTATGAGCCCATTTGATTTTCAAAGACCTTAATACTTAGGGGAAATTAGTGAAATCTCTAGGGAATATGTAAATGGAAGTTAGTTATTTAACCTTGCCTTGCTTGAACTACATCGAGTAAAATATTTGACTTTCACTTTGTGATAAAAGTAAAAATCAACACGATTGTATTAAAAGTAAATGAAGAGGAGATTCGATCTGAAAGAATCTCAGGGACGGGAGCGGGCGTCTGCTAGGGTTTATGCAGGAGGAAGTCTCGCTGACGGCGCAGGCCAGTGCTGCAGGAGGGAGAGAACAAGACAGCAAACAGATCGGGACAGGGTTAGCGCAGCAGGAGCTCAGTCAATCAGGTAAGTGGCATCTTCTCTGATTTTGCCAGAACTATTTGTCTGATAGGGGCTGAGAGGGAATGGAAAACACCTCGGGGAGGGGAGAGATCCCCTCCTTTAAGAATGTCGTGACAGGAGAGACTAGCATGAGTGGATTTCAGCAGAATCACCAGGAAAACAATGCTCCTGTCATGGGTAATCTTTGGCAGAAAAGAATGAAAGGACAGTGTCTCCCTCGTGCTCAGAAGAGGCCCAGATATGTTATCCCCAATAACAAGTTGGAGGAATACAACAGCTACATGAAAGACCATGCCCTGATTTGCAAATTTATAGGGTACTGGCCACCAGAGAAGGAGCTATATAGATGGATTGAGCAAAAATGGAAACCAAGAGGGCACATTGATCTAAAACTGGGAGCCCAAGGGTTTTTCACAGCTATCTTTACTAACCTGGAGGACAGAAACAGGATCTTTGAAGGAGGGCCGTATTTTATGAATAATGCGGGATTATTTATGAAATTTTGGGAGGAAAGATATAACCCAGAGAAGGAAAAGCTGCTGGAAGCCCCTCTCTGGGTTCGGCTGTTTGGGTTACCTGATGAATTCTGGGACCCGGAAATTCTTGAAGGAATAGGGAACTCGATTGGAAGTTTTGTCAAAGCGGCAGAAGCTACCCGTAGAGGCAAGTACAACTCCTGTGCAAGGATCTGTGTGTATGTGAACCTTGCCAAACCACTCCCAGACCATGTGGAGGTAGAATATCACGATGAAGTATGGGAGCAACCAGTTGATTATGAACATATCCCTTTCATATGCCGGAAATGTCATGAATATGGGCACCTTGTTAGACAATGCCCACTGAGCAAAGAGGATGAACAGAGAAGAAGCCAAGAGGAGCAACAGAAAACTACGGGGAAAACAGAAGAGACAGAAAAAGGTTCCCAACAGGTTACCAGAAGAAGGAGACAAAACCAAGAAAAAACTAAACCTCGCCCACAAGAAAAGGAGGGTAGCTTGATCAGCCAAAATAAGTTTCAGGCTCTCCGGAAGGAAGATGAAGAGTATGAAGTTAATCTGGAGGATGATGAGGACCCAGAGAAATCGCCAATGGACACTTCAGGAGTAAGTAAAGAGAAGATAGAAAACCCAGGAGACAGTTCTGGAAAACAGCAGGAAGGAAACGGGGAAGACCTGGTAGTACAAACCCCGATGGAGGTGGAAAATCAAACTGCTGGGGAGATTGAGGAAGAAAGAATCCTAAAACAGTTAATCCAAGAATGGAAATATTTAGATAGTAGATTTATACCTGAGCAACAAAAACAATTGTACAAGGAAGTATTCCAGAAGTACAGAGAAAAAAAAGGGCAGAATGTAGAGAAGCAGATGATGATAGGACCTGACCAAGGGACTGGTCAAACGGGAATGGATGGCTCTGGAAAAAATAGCAGGAAGAGAGGAAGAAAACCGATGATTGAAACTATTCGGACGGTAGGAGAAACCTTGATTAACTCAGGCAAAGTGATACCTCTGTCGGAGGTATTCTTTCCCTCTCTCCATAAGTTTTAAATGATTGTGATCAGCTGGAATATTAGGGGCCTGAATAGTAAGGGCAAACAGAGGTACTTAAAGGAAAAGTTAAAAAAAGAAAAGCCAAGCGTAATGATTCTGCAGGAGACCAAAATTTCGGTTCAACAGATTGAAAAGCTTATAGACTAGTCGAGAGTGCACTATGAAGTTATGGGACAGGATGCCATTGGATCTGTAGGGGGTATTGCAATCTTGTGGAACCCGAATGATATTATCTTAGATAGTTGGACCAGTATGCATGGAATCCTTACTGGCCTTGGTAGAATAGCTGGAATGAGAGAGCAGGTTGTTGTTTCAGGAGTGTATGGTCCTTCCTCTCCTGGCGAAAAAGAAAATTTCCTCAATAATATACAAAGCATTCGTAGGTTATATTCAAATGTGGACTGGATAATTGGGGGTGATTTTAATCTAATAAGATCTCTGGAGGAAAAGAAAGGTGGGATCAGGAAATCTGACAGCCTGATGGGAAGATTCAATGCTTTGATTGAGGATCTCAGACTTGTAGATATTCAGACTATAAATGGGATTTGTACCTGGAATAACAGGAGAGGAGGAAAGAATCAGGTTGCCTCTAGGCTTGATCGCTTCCTTGTTTCAGAAAGTATCATGAACAAAGATATTTTTGTTGAAGCCCAGATCTTGCCCTCGCTGGGGTCAGACCACTGGCCAATCAAACTTGAAGTGGACATCAAAGTTCGCAAAGGAAAACGACCCTTTCGGTTTGAATCCTTCTGGCTAAGAGATCCCTCATTTATCAAAAAATTGGAAGAATGGTGGTGCCAAAGCACGATTCAGTGTAGAGGGAAAATGCGCTTGTTTCAGCTTAAACTTAAAGAGCTAAAAGAGAAAATTAAAAATTGGAATAAACAGGAGTTCGGTAATATTCTGGAGGACAAACAAAAGCTGGAAAAAGAAATGGAATCTATACAACAGAAAATGATTTTGGAAGGCAGAACAGAGGAAAGCATTAGTAAGGAAGGTTCAGTTCTGGGACAACTTGAAGAAAGAAGGAAGCAAGAGGAAATCCTGTGGCGTCAGAAATCGAGAATAAAATGGCTAAGGGAGGGAGAAAGAAACACTAAGTTCTTTCATCAAGCTATGATTAAGCACAGACAGAGTAATAGGATTTTATCAATCCCGTTTAGTCTCTGAAGATCAAAATAAAGCGCTTATGAGGGCTGCCACCTTTGAAGAGATTGAGGAAACGGTAAAAGCAATGAAAAAAGGTACTGCTCCTAGGCCTGATGGGTTTACTGTTGAATTTTACCAAGCAGGTTGGCACTTCCTGGGAAAAGAGATCCTAGAAATGGTGGAAGAATCCAGGATGAATCAAAAGGTTTGGCCTGCTCTTAACTCCACCTTCTATGCGTTAATTCCTAAGATTGACAACCGGGAAGATCCTAATGGCTTTAGGCCCATAGCATTGTGTAATGTTATTTACAAGATTATAACTGCTATGATGGCGAAAAGGCTAAAACCTATGCTGGACAAGTTAATTTTGGATGAACAAACAGGCTTTGTTGAGGGAAGGCAGATTCTGGATGGTCTGGTGGTAACGCAAGAAGTCCTTCACTCTTTAAAATCTAAGCACCAAAAAGGGATGATGATTAAACTGGACCTGTCAAAAGCTTATGATCGCTTAAACTGGAATTATTTGAGCAAGGTTCTAGAAAGCTTTGGTTTCTGCAGGAGATGGATTGATTGGATTCACAATCTGATTTCATCCCCTATTTTCTCCATTCTGGTGAATGGGATTCCCTCGAAACCTTTCTCGGCCTCCAGAGGTCTCCGTCAGGGGGACCCTCTATCCCCCTTCCTGTTTATTCTTGCTACCGAAGGACTGGGACGATTTATTAAGAGAGAAAGAGAATCAGGTAAAATCAAAGGTCTTAAGCTTTGGGGTCATAACCTCTGTCTCACTCACCAGCAATTTGTTGATGATATTATGTTGTTCGGTGAACCAACGGTTAAAGAGGTAAAACATCTTCGAAAAATTTTGGATATCTTTGCGGAGGCTTCTGGCTTGGAAATAAACAAAGACAAGTCCCAGGTTTTTATTTTCAACTCTGTGGAGCAGGTCAAAGTGCACCTCACAAGACTCTTGGGTTTTAGGCAGGGGGAGCTTCCAACCAAATATCTGGGCAACATTTTGGACTTTTCAGCCAAAAAAATGAAGAATTGGCAAGGAATTCTAGATAAGTTGAGCAATAAGGTGGCAAATTGGGCTTTCAGATCTCTAAACATATCTAGTCGAATAGTTTTAGCTAAATCTGTCCTTCAAGCTATACCTGTTTATCCTCTTTCAATAATGACAGCTCCTATAGGCATTTGTGCAAAGATTAGGGAGATTATAAGGAATTTTATATGGAGAGGAGTGGATCAGAAGAAGAAATGGGCTCTAGTTTCCTGGGGTCAATTAACGGAAAGAAAAGAGAAAGGGGGTCTGGGACTTCGTGACCCTGAGACTCTCAATAAAGTCCTGGGAGCTAAGCTCTGGTGGAGATGGCTTGGGGGAGGCAATGACCTGTGGAAAACTATATGGAGAGCTAAATACAGTATGCCTGAGTCAACAGTAGAAATCCTTAAGCAAAAGAATACTCCTAGAGGCTCTTCAGTCTGGGACTTGGCTCGGTTGAACAGGGAGTTGGTAGAGCAACATACCTTCTGGGAAATTAGAGGTGGAGAGGAAGCCCACTTCTGGGAGGATAAATGGCAACAGAAGGATTGGTTGAGCTCCATACAAACCCTTCAGCAGGTTTATGACAGAATTGGAAGAAACCGACCTTTAGTCAGAGATTACTGGAAAGCAAACCCCACAGATGAGAAATGGAGGACTTGGAAGGATCTGGAGGATTGGGAAGGGGAGTTTAGCCCGGAGCAGAAAACTATTTTCAAGAAGGAGGTGGCGTTTCGCAAGATTAGAACCCGCACTGGCAGTGATATTCTCAGATGGGGAAACTCCATAAAGGGCTCTTTCTCTACAAAGGAAGCCTACTTTCTCACCTCAGAGCAGCTTGATATTGACTCAACCCCGGACTGGAGAATAATCTGGGAAAGGAACTGGTGGCCTAAAGTTTCCATATTCATTTGGCTGGCTTCAAAAAACAAAATCCTCACCTGGGACCGAATTCAAAAGAAAGGTTTTATAGGACCCTCAAGATGCTGCCTGTGTAAATTGGAGGAAGAAACCAGAGACCATCTGCTTCTCCACTGCCCCTTTGCTAAGTCCCTGTGGATAAGAGCCAAAAGAACCTTTGGGAAGTCTGAAAACGCTCCTGGTGTGTTCAAGGATGTTGTCTTTCAATGGAATACAAAAACATTTCAATGTCAAGTTGTTCGGCGCGCCTGGGACCTCATCTCTGGATTCTCCCTCTGGATGATTTGGAAGGAGAGGAACCGCAGGATATTTCAAAACTCTGCCATGGAATCGGAAGCCGTTTGGGGCAAATCTATTCAGCTCCTCCGTGAAACAATCCTTGCTGATAAATGGGATGGAGAAGATTGGAAAGCCAATCCGATGGAAGAAGAAATCTTGAATCGACTAAATTTAAAATTTGAAATGGTGTTTCATAAGCAAAATTTCCCCCATACGATGAGAAATAACAGCCCGGATAAATTCTATTATCCGAAAGATAATTTCATAAAATTGAATTTTGATGGCGCCTCAAAAGGGAATCCGGGCGACGCTGGCTTCGGAGGTATTTTCAGAGACAGTAATAACCAGGTTCGTTGGATTTATGCTGAATGGGGGGGGGGGAAATGACTAACAATGAAGCATAATTTTGGGCTCTGCACCAAGGTCTTCAAATTGCGGTCAGAAATGGTTATTCCAACCTGGAAATCACGGGAGATTCTCAAATTGCGGTAGAAATGTTGAAAAAACTCTGCAATGGTAGGAACTGGGACAAAGTTTCGAACAGTTGGCGTTCAGCAAGGATTGTTCAAGAAATAGCTGGTCTCTTACCTCGCATTGAGTATGCAGTGATCAGTCATGTGAGGCGTAAAGGGAACCAGGATGCAGACTACCTGGCGAATTGGGGATGCAGAGGCCATGGTAGCTCGGTGGATACCCAATGGAGAGAGGTAAGCGGGCATCAGGAGTGGTCTGACCTGGCGTCCATCATTAAAGCGGATCATGACCAAGCTTCAGTTAGCAAAGTGGAGAATGATGAGGTGGAAGGCCGGAGGGACATGCTGCGTCTCCCCCATGAAGGTTAATAATGATCAGGAACGCTGGAAGAAGGATACCGCTCGTGCGGAGCCTTGGGAAAAGACACAAGCTAGGTCATATGGCTAGGGATCGTCAGGAAACTCAGAGCGATGCGATAGGCAACAGACGTGGGTGATCTCATCAACTAGACACGAGATCTGAGGAGAATTCCCGGCCTTTCCTCAAATCAATGGTGGCACGAATTTGGCGAAGTAAGGGAGAGTACATGTCAGAGAATGAAATTAGTAATAGGATTAAAAGGACGGTGGTAGGGAACTGCCATGCTTTAGGAAACAACTGGCAAGATTTTGTCAGAAGGATGGATAGCTGGTATTGGAGCTCGGTCTCCTTAAATACCCGTTCGCATTGCCCTCACCACCAGATCATTTCCATTTACAACACCAGTGCGGAAGGCGCTCCTTGTTCCTTGGCAATTCCCTGTGTGCATTCTGTGCAACATTCGGTGCGAGTCAAAATGGAAACGAGGAAGAGAGCCAGACTTGGCAGAGAGGAGGAAGGGGCGCGGTCCAGAGTGACTGCAACGAAGGACAAGGGCATTGCGAAGGAGGAAATTCTGGAAGATGTTTTGGAGGTCCCAGACACCTCTGTTGAAGCCGGCAGTGACAGTCCGGGTATGAATGCAGACGAGTGGGAAAGGTATGCTATGGGGGTTAGTCATAGGAGCCGTCGTGGTCGAAGAATCCCGACGCGTGGTCGTCGCAGGCGAGTTAATCTGGAAAATTGCGGGCATGCTCCCTTCGGTGGTTCGGACCCCAGTCCGGGCAATTCTCGTGGCAGGAATAAGGATAATCCAGATTCCAGCAGGCGTCCTGACAGAAAAGCCAGACGAACTGTGGAACATAAGATTCAGCGCGCCGAAAGGGCCTACATGCAGAACACTAGCCTGAGGATCCGTCGTATTATTCAGAATATGGAGGACGAGGCGATTCAGGCTCAATCAGAGTCGGAAATGGAAGATTGGGAGGTGCTGGTTTAGGACCCTGGAAACACAAGAGGAAGGATGACTTTGTTCAAGCAGTCCCTTCATATATACTGGGTTATGAAAAGGTTGCTGGCCAAAGCCTTAGAGCAGGTGGCATTAGAAATGGCGGAAATGACTCAGGAAATTCCGAATCTGCGTCATGATCTTCGAGTTCTGCAAATCTCTATGGACATGCAAGGGAAGCAGATGGAAGAGATTCATCAGATGCTTCAGGCCAGTCTTCAGAAGAGTTCCAGGGAGGATTCACCCATCTTGGCAAATGCTGTTGGGTAACTGTGGTCCTTGTCTTCTAGATGTCGATTCTACGATTTTTAGATATTTAGACAGCTTTTTCCTTTGACAGTGACTAGTTTTTTCATGACTTACTACACTAGTAGATTTGGAATGGACTGTAAGGTTTATCTAGCTAGGAAAAAGAGGCTCAGGGACTATTTTTTCTGGTATGGTGTGAAAAACTTTCGGTGGCACCTATGCCCGGTTTCCCCTTGGTGGGCGGGTTGTAGGTCCACTAATTTTGCTGTAATTTTTCTGATATATTAATAGAAAACAGAGAAGCTCCATCTTTACCTACAAAAAAAAAAAAGTAAAAATCAACACATTCAGAAACATTTCATCACAATTATCACTCTGCAACACCATCTACCTACCCTACCTACTTAGCCTAACATTTTTTCTTCTTTATTTGGGTGCACTTAGACTGGCAAACCCTTATCAAATCATCCTTTTCTTTTACATGGCAAGCCTACCTAAGTCTACACTTATTACATCCAAGGGCTAAGATTAAACTGTTGAGCTCCTTTTTATTTACTCTACCTGTCTACTTATCTGCCAAGTTTGAGCTGTTTGACTCTTCATCAATTGTGGAAAAAGTTAACAAGCTACACACAATTGCTTATTACAGAAAATGAAATAGTAGTGGCATTTAGACTTGCACACTTTCCTCGTCTTTTTAGTTTGGGGTTCATTTCTTTCACTTTTTTGACCAGCTTTATTCTTTTTACCCTTTGATTTTTCTTTTAGGGTATACCCTCTTTACATTTTTTAATTTTTTTATTTTTTGAAAATATGGAAAACCTTTGCAAAAAGGAAAGGTATGAACATATTACAGAGCTCATTAAGTCAATCATGAAATATGACACCTATTAGTATAGGAGCATAACACAGTCATCAAAGTACACTTCCAAGAACTTATGAATGAACTCATTGAACAGTGCGATGACTATGTGAGACAATATCGCAGGTGCATTCTTGAGTCCAAATAGCATTATAGTGTATTGAAAACAACCCCATTCTATCGCAAGGTTATTTTGTTCCTATCCTCAAGCGTGATCTTAATCTGATGGTATCCAGAGAACCCATTAGTAAATGAGTAGGCCTCCTACCCTCCAACATTGTCCAACACTTCATATCTAAAAACATGGATGGGTCATGGACACACGCATCATTAAGCTTCTGCAGATCTACACAAATCCTTATCTCAACCTTCTGCTTCTTGTCCTGAACAACCATTCGGCTCACCTAATCAGATTCTTCAATGGGCTCTATGATGCCTTCTTCCAGCATCTTATCTAACTCTTGGAAAACCTTTTCCTTGTATTTACGATGAAGAAGATATAATATTTTCTTGATAGGCTTCATGTCCAGCTTAAGACTAATAATCATAATGCCCAAATCACCAATTATTCCCTTCAAATATGAAAACTTGGTACGAAACAGATCCTGATATTCACAGAGTAACCTAGAAACCTTATCCATAGTAGTGTCGTCCCAATAATCTCCAATCTTGGAAAAATTCAGTTATACTTCAATCCCAATGTTTAATTGCTTTGTTTTCAATAGTGCAGTGATGTCCAAATCGTCTATTTGTGGTCCCTCAACTTCGCGATGCCCTTCTACCTTTGGAATATTAATATTTCTTAGATCATCCTCCTCCTCTTCAATGGTCACATTATAGAATTCCAACACATTGTGTAGTTGGGTACTCTGGTCTGGTTGGACCCACTCCATAGGTTCTTGTGGCATTATGAATATAACTGCCTTAATATTCTATAGGGCTTTATCAATACTGGCCAAGCCATCTTCAAAACATAAGGTCAACAATATCCCACTTCACGATGCCATGGAAAAGCTTCATTTCTAGATACCAATTCATGGGAATTGTGTCCAAAGTATGGAAGAATAGGTGTACCCACTCCAATTGTAGTTTTATCTCCCAGGCTTTAGTCCACTTTGCTAGATGATTGCACAGATCATGCTTCCTCCTATATTTCTCAGTCAATGTAGTGTTAAGGAGCCCAAATTGTAACCTCATAATTATTCTGTAATCCAACCATCCATCAAAGTTATCCTTCTGCATATACCACCATCATACACGCGTAGCATGTGGTGCCAAATCCAATGCTTGTAAGTGGTGATCCTCATGTAATTGACGATTAAATGCATCCAAAAAATTATCCACATCAGCTAAACTATCATAATAAGGTAAATTCCTAACCTCTAATGAAACACAGCGCAACGATTTCATCATCATATTGCATCACAACGTGGATACTTCATGCAGACAATCCTGCCAATGTTTCAACTCTTCATCTGAATGATAGGTGCATGAACTCTCCTGGTCCCATGAAATCCATCCATTTGTTGTTGGATTGATCTAGTCCTAGTCTCATGTTGCTATTTTATAGATCAGGTCTAGTTCATCCTCACTTTCTTCATAATCACGGATTGGTTCAGTGTAGCGCGCTCCTTCTGCAAGGACCAACGAAACTACAACTCAAAGCGATTTCCTTTCAAACGACATTGTCCTCTTCTACAAATTGATAACCGCATTCATGTCAATGGTTCAATGAATTCACCAGAGCACAAGGTATGGATTACTATCATCGACGATCTTTATCACCTCAAATTCAGTCGCCATGCTCTCACCTTCTATATCAACTGTGGCTCCATATAATCATCCCATAGGCATGATCTTCTACTAGTTCTCCATTTTGAGCTGAATTGGAGACCACTGCAACACAGGTATCCCCATTCTTTCCCATGTTTACTTTGGAAAAATGTTCACATTAGAACTTAGATCCAAAATGACCTGGTCCATCTCATAATCTTGGATTTGCACGGTGAGTCTCATCTCTCGCCCTATTCTCACCTTATGTTTGCCAATTTTTATTACCACCCAATGTCCATCAGGGGCATTCTCTTTGCTAGTGCATTTGTTTATAACTCCTGCAAACCTTCCATGGCTTTGTTATTGCACATCAGTTTTATGCAGGTCTTTAAAAACGTAGTAAGCACAGAGGGGTAAACCTCTATAGCTGTGCTAGTTTCTTGCACCTTATCTTGACTTCCTAAGGTGGATGCCTCCGCAAAGCTTTTCTTGGCCTCCATAAATGTTTCCTTAGCACGCACTAGATCAAAGCCCACTTCCTCTTCCTAGGCCTTTCAGACCCATCCGTCCTGTTCAGGTTAGTTATCCTTATCATCGCCAGTCGATTTTCTGCTTCCCAACACTATATTCATGCTTTGATCTTCCTCACAGGGCTCAACTATCATCACCTGTAAGTTCTGCATAGGTTGTTGAGGATGCGCCTTCTTCTACTACATCTTAGCTATCAGCACCAAGCATTCTTCTATAGTGTGGTCAAATTGGCTGCAATATTGACATCATGAGCATGTATGATTCTAAGACTCCCACGCGTAGTGCCCTGGTGTCCTGCAGTTGTAACAAATAACTTGACCCTAGCCTCTAGAAGGCCCTCCTCCTCCTTGGCCTCCTCCTCTAACCTGATATCCTCCGTGTGCTACTCCAGTGCCCTGCTCTCGAGGCTGAGTTTTTTCTTGCATCCGGTATGTAGGTGTTCTTTCCATCATCTGTTCATAGATTCGACAGTGGCGTGCATTATGGCCCACCAATTTTCAGAAGGTGAAGAACAACTGCTGTGCTGTCTGGATGAACTTCTGAAGTAAATGGAAATTATCCATCACATGTTGTCCAACAACCTAACAAATAGTGCACCATAGCATAGTCCCCATGCTCGGTCCTGCTATATCTTCTCACCTCAATGGAGTTTTCCCCCTCATGTAATATAATTCATGAATATGGAACAATGGTCTTTATCGTGCCTCTAGTTCTTACGATTCAGACACCAGACTTCTGCGTGCACCTCTAGTTTAGTCTCCTTATCTTTTTTCAAGCTCAACAATTCTAAGTAGAGGCTTTGTAACTAAGAGTGAATATGTTGCACCCCTAAGGTCGCATCCTAAATAACCATTTCATTCAACCTCAATGTGATTTCCAAAGATTCCGCCCATGTTACTATCTTATGTTGTGATAGAGAAATCTGTCAATGGGGCAAAAGTGAAGCTATAAACCATTCATGATGTTGACTATCTGTGAACGACATGTTAGCTTCTCAAATCACACATTTCAACCTTTGATCTAATTCCCAAGGCATCTTGTCAACCCTATCCTACTCTAATCCACTCTAGCCTATCCTAGCCCACTCTATCCTAATGTATCCTTTCCTAGCCTACTCTACCCTAACCTAGCCTACTCTACTCTAGCCTAGCGTGTCCTACTCTACCCTACCCTACTTTACCCTACTCTAGCCTAGCCTAACCTACTCTTTCCTATCCTACCTAGCCTAGCCTACATTAATATAGCCTACCATACTCTACCATACTCTACTCTACTCTACTCTACTCTAGAGTAGCCTAGTCTAGCCTAACTTAGACTAGCCTAGCCTACTCTATTCTTACTCTACTCTAGCCCACCCTATATTAGCCT
>APFE030249178.1:0-31955 GCA_000404065.3 Pinus taeda
TATACCTCTGCTCTTCATGTCAAACTTCAAAAAAGAGAGAAAGTCATTAAAAATCATGTTTATCTCTGGGTACGTAGGTTCTCTCTACCTTGCCTGCGTGTACACATCCCAAGCTCATTGTACCTGTGTATTAGTACGCTCTGTAAGTCAAGGGATGGGTGTGTACTCTTGTAAAGGTCAAAAGGCATGAGTTTCATCTTTAAAAAGTTACTTGTGGTCACTTCTAGAGCCTTCTAGAAGAGTGTTTGACGTGTATTGAGCGCCTCCAGATGGTTCATGCATCCCTATGATAGAGGAACTTATCCCAACAAGAGAGGAGCTACCCCATCCAAAAGAGGGAGTATCCCATTGATGTTGGAACTGAATAACTTCCTCTAGAACACTATAAATACAGGCATTGGGCCAAGGGAGGGGAGGTTGAAAGCTGAACATTCCAAAGGGTAGATGCTGCTGGAATTAGGACTTCCATTGTAAGCTTGTGAGGAGAGATTACCATCCTTTCTTGTTTCATATTGGAAGTGGGTGAGCTTGTCAAAGTAGAGGAAAACTTTTGCTGGACCCTGGGAGGAACTTGCACAACACCAAGGCTCAGGTTGTAATGGTTTCTTTTTTGTTTCCTTAATACAAATAAGTCCATTCTTCTCAATGATTTGTTGTTATTGAATTGTTTCATATACTCCTTGGTCTATATGTTGAATATGCTTTGTTTTATGGAATATTCAGGTGTTATGTAATCGTTTGATTGTTAGTGTATGCAGGTTTCAAAGTGAAGGAGGAGCTCATTTGGATCGACGAGGCTAGACTGCTACAACGAGCGTTGGATTTCAGGTAGGATCGAAAAACACTTGGTTTCTCATAGAATAATGTATGTTTAGGAAGGATTGCTCTTAATTGTCTTGTTTGTCACTAGAGAGTCTTAGACTCCTAGGGAGGTTAGTTTTGTCAGCAAAAATAACTCTTTCCACATGACAGCTCTACACACCACTCCCTGTTCTGATTCGTCCATGGGAAAGTGTGTCAATGTATTTTGTAGGTGGCTTGCCTTTGTCTAGGAGAGGTCATGATTATTTGTATGCCATTGTGGATCAATTTAGAAAAATGTGTGTATTAATGCCTTGTAAAAAGCAGATTACTGCAAATAAGACTACTCATCTTTTCTTCCAATTTTTATGGGTCCAATTTAGACTACCCACATTCATTGTGTCTAATTAAGACTCTCATTTTCCTAGAGAGTTTTGGACGAGCTTTTGGAGAATGATGGACACCAAGTTGAAGACGAGCATGACATTTCATCTCTAGAGCGATGGAAAAACTGAGGTTCTCAAATGCACAATGATACACTTACTTCGAGGCTATTGTGGCAAGCATCCCAAGATGTGGGATGAGCAGCTTCCTTATGTACAACATGCATAAAACTTGGCAGTGCATTCATCCACTTAGAGCTCACCATTCGAGAGATGCTTTGGTTATTTTCCAAAGGATGCCTTAGACACGGTCTTTGGGAGAGGTGAAGATTCTAGTGGGAAAGATGACAGGGACAAAGTGTGGAAGTTCATTCAATGAATTTAGATGATTCAACAGATAGTGCAAGAGCAGTTGGAGAAGAGTCGAGCTCAATAGAAAGCTCAACATGAAAAGTAATGAGTCGATTACCAGTTCGAGGTTGAAGACAAAGTGTGGCTCCACATAATCAAAGACATAATGAAAAGGGAAGGAAGGAAGTTGCGACCAGTTCGATATGGCCCATTCACCATATTAGAGAAGATTGGAGACAATGCTTTTTGTCTCAATTTTCCACCATACATGAAGATGTACTCAGTGGTGAATACTGAAAAATTGAAGCTTTATGAGCATTCGTTGATCATGAACACAGAAAAGGTTGGACAGGTTCCTACAGTGGATGATTTTGCACCACGATACTTGGACAAGCTACTAGAGGATATGATTCTTGACGGGAATACCAAGACTTCACTAGGGGGAGATGCGGAGTACCTTCGTATTGGGGTTAAAGGAATGAATCCAAGTAAGTCTCCATAGATGGAGAAGGAGTATGTGAGAGAGAAATTGAGTCACTTGCTAATTGACTGATAAAGCTTTTGGTGGTCCAAAAGCTCATTAGTGGGGAGGAATGATCCAGGTGGATCTAGAAATACAAGTGGCCTTGAAATTAGATCAAAAAATCGAATTCATCAGATGGAAGTGAAACTAGGACCAAATTGTAGTGCTTGTCACCTTGATTCCAACAGTGTGAACGACAGTCAAATATGAGTTCATATGCTCAAGTTATAGCTCATTAAATTTTTGGTCAAAGTTGGCCAAGTGGCAGCCACTAACAAGCCAACAAATTGGCGAAGCGATGGTGCAAGGAAAAAAGTGGCCGGAAAAGGAAAGTTTTCCACCTCCTTAATTCATCACGTAACCCTTAAAATCCAATGGAGAAATTTTAACTATGTGTTCTATAAAAAAAAAAAAATACAAATTTGGAGTGGGAGGCTACCACCCGCACCAGCCACCAAAGGAACCAACGAAATGTTATGGCACATATAAAAAGTAACGTGATGGGCGGGTCACGCTTAGCGGACTTGTCGGACCCACCAAACGACAGACCATATTATTGTATAAGAGCAGAACCAGTGAAGCTTTAAGCCACTCGGCCCGCCACCTAAGAAATTGAAAAACATATTCCGAATTTGAACCAAGCTTATTAACTCTGGACTATATAAAAACTCAAGCCACGTTTGTCAACAAATCCACACCATATTTGGGGTGGGTGGGTTTTTAACCCCGTGCACCCCCAACACATGCAACTTCGCCACCAAAAGCTACGACTCGTCCATTGGTTGCTCTACCCCATATTCTATATAAAACCTCACATTTTCCATTTGAACCACACTGACGGAGGAGTAGAGCATGAAACCCCGAGCGGGTCGTAACTATGAGCGAGGAATTTTACTAGATCCTTAGAAGGTTCCCTTGGGGGGGCTAGACGTGGCAGTGTCAAAATTTGGCAAGTTTATACTCACTTTTGCACATTTCCTCGCCAAGAATCTAATTGTGCAATCTGTTTCTCCATCTAATTCCCCATTTTTCATCCATCATGAGAGATTGAAGGTATAAGCATCATTTTTTTAAAGTTTCTTGTAACTTATTTCTTTGTTACCATTTAATGAAAGAAGGTCTCCCCACTTTGACTATGGCCCAAAGACGTAGCCCACATTGGGCGAACTCCGTAATCAAATAATTGGTGTGTCATTGATCTCATGGTTAATTTATGATTTTTGCTTCTTTTCCATGTGTTAAATTACTTGGTTAATATTCTATTTTATATGTAATTTTGCATGCATCCTTGAAGTTAAAAGATATGGATCACATCTACAAGTTTCCATTCTATTAAATTATATAATAACAACTATAGCCCATTAATCAAATTACAAATATATGACTCGAATGCTAAAACTATCTACCAAAAATTGCAAAGATATTGCAAAATACCACTTCTTTTTCTTGGGGAGGAGCTTATGTCCACTATGACACTTCTAGATGCCCAACTCAAAAAATTGCACCTGTAACCAGTAGTGCAAGGAATATAATACATACTCTCTCTCTCTCTCTCACATATGTATGTATAATTTTATGTATACATGCTATAATAATAACTATATTCCATGTGGTTTCTACAAACATATGTGTTAGTTATTGTGTTTATACAACAATGATTGTATTCATTAAAAGATCTTCATCCTAAGTTGACTAGACTATGTTCATTAATAAATCTTTCATACAATCACATTTGTACCATGTCACTAATGTGTTTAATGTAGGCTTTCAAGTAGGCACAACCCCTTCTCAATTTTATTATATGGTCTTGATTAGCAAATTCTTATTTTTCTCATGCTAAAATATTTGTACTAATCTATGAACTTATCCAATATTCTTTAAGTTAAATGGTGTTAGTCTAGTAGTTCCCACAAATTTGTCTAACCATGTATGACAAGACTATCTTGTTTAATGAGGTACTTTTAAGATAATTTTGACATTACATTTAGCGGATGAAATGTTTATTTAAAAAAAAAAAATTATAATTTTTTGTGATTTATTTAAAAATTAATTGTGTAAGATTAATAAAAAATAGTTTTTGTTAGATAATTCATGGAAGCTAGTGTATATACATATTTTTTTAATATTACTAAGTATAAGTAAACCCTATTCTTGCACACTTAGCCTATAAATTCATATAACTTCCTATTGCAATAATTTATAAGTCAATTTTACGAGGGGAAAAGACAAGCTCTTGGGTGAATATTTAACTATTGAATAAGAAGTTGTAACTTGCACCATCAAATTTAATTAGTAAATAAAAAATTACACATTCCATAAAAATTGCTCATCATCTTTTCACTCACTACAACTTATCATAATATACAACTTATCATAATGATACCCTAAATAAATATATTTATTAAAAGTTGTTAGAAGTTTGAACTAAAACCTTGCAGCATGAGAAGGAGAAACAACACTATTATTATTTAAAAGTTTTACTAAATCATTGAGTTGGTAAAAGTGCATAAATTTACCCCCTCTCTCATTGAAACGTACAGAGTTTTTGATTAGAATGTCATCATCACCGTCGGCTTTGAAAAATTATGACAACCATCACAACTGCAACCCAACGAGATAGTATTTATTTATCATGTCCATGAGTGATCAAAATCAATATCATCCATTCAGTCAGTAGAGGGTAACGCAACATTCAGTAGAGTTGAAGTAGGTATTGTGGCCACAATGGAAGAAGACAATGGAATTAGGGGTCAAAATTTGCATAATTATGAGAGAAACTCCGTCCTTGACATTATGAGATTTGTGGAATTAAATGGAGGAATTATTCCTCAAAACCCAACAGCGGCAGTAACAACTGAAACTCGCCGAATTGAAGATGAGAATTTGGTGTCTACTGTGCGAGTTAACACAGTTCCCCCGGGTAACATTTATCAACACCAAATTCTGGGAATAGAGAGTCTATCAGAAAATATTGATATACGCGGATTAGATGATGGATGGCGTGGAGATGGAACGAAGAGAGCGAGGACTATCTCACAACAATGACATTCCCTCGCAACATAATTGTTCTTCGATGGATACAAGATTTTCGCCAACGCAGCGAACAATTAAATTTTTCCACTGAAACCCAAATTATATGGAATTCCAGATTCTCATGGAGTGAGATTAAACAATCTCTAGAAGAAAGCTTAAGTAGAAGTCTTTCCGAGGAGGAAATAGTGAATAATATTAGTGCAGCAGTGGATGGGTTAATATTAGTGCAGCAGTGGATGGGTTGCCAACCATTATTATGAGCAGCAGCAGCGAAGAAAGTGAAAATGGTGATGGAGTGATATGCCCAATTTGTCAAGACCCATTTTCCACCAACACCCTGCAAAACAGTTGTTGTGCAAACACCTTTATCATTACAAGTGCATTCTTGAATGGTTTCGTCTGCAAAATTCATGTCCAATATGCAGACGTCAGCCTGGGTTGCATAACATTAATCCCCTTGGTTAAACACTATTTTTTTGTTGGGTAATTTTCCTCTCCTTTCAAGATTGCCTTGAATGAACTTTGAGTATGAGAAGCATGTAGGATTATATTATATTTATTAATTGAATTTTTTTATTAATTTTAATCTAGATGTTCGATTGTTTGATTTACCACTGGGTGGTGAATCAGCAAAGTCAAACCATATTTTGCATCTGTAACGTAAATGTTATGGATTATATATAATAATTTAGCTATTTCCGTTAAATTAAGGGAAGATAAAATTAATAATTTATTGAAGATTAATATAATAAATTGTATAATTTATTTAAAATTTAACAATGATAAAATGTTGTGATATCAAGTTATGAATTTTGATCTATGGATTTGGTTAATGGCCATATTTGATGAAATCTTTAATTCAATCTGAAGATTGAATTCACTGTTAATTTCAAATCTGAAGATTGAACATTAACAAGTGTGTGTGCTATGTTTAGATTTCATCTCATGCGTAGAATTTCATTACTCTCATTACTTCATAGATTCATATTTGTCACTTTATTACATTATTTGGTCATTTATTTCTTGCTTTCAATAGAAATGATTTCTTCTTTAGCATTGAAATTTAAAAGTTATCTCCTAGCACATATAGTGTAGTGTACTTCACAAGTGTACGAGCTTGGATTTACATTTTAATGTAAGAAATTTAATGCAAAATTAAATTACCAAGTACTTTTGGCACCATTATCGGGGAAGTATACGTAGGCATTAGCTTTCAATTTAGAGTGCATTTTTATTTACGCAACTCTCGATCGAAAGAGTAGTAAGACAAGAGGTAAGAACCTGAGCATCACTATTATGAGGTTGTTCCTACCCAGAGTTGTTAAAGTGCATCTCATTTTTAATTATACTCATTCTTATATGCATAAAAGTTAAATTCATACAATCTAGAATGCATGTATATGGAAAGAGACTCTAGGGGCAAATTTGTTAGAGAATGAAATTCAATTCCATCATCACCAACCACCCCCACTAGGCCATGTGGTGTAGTAAGAGCCACATCACCATCCATATAACGCATTCCAACTTTTTCAGGTAGAAGAAGACGCCTTGAGGTACAAAGATATGAAATTTCAACTAGAGAGGAGGCGATTTATTCGATAAAGGTAGTAGTAGATGAATCTACATCTTCAATCGAGGTAGTTATGTTTCTTTCTTCAATAGGATAAAAATTTGTTGGACAAGGATTATAAGTGCCAATCGAGGAAGAAGAAGATAAATGAGATTTATCTAGAGAACCATTATTAAAAGAACTAGAAGAGGAAAATCTATTTGAAGAACCTTATTAGGTCAGCATTGAAGGATCAATGATAGAAGGTGAAGGGGAAGTATTTCCTCCTCCAAATAGACATGAAACAAAAATAGGAGGAGGATGAGGAGGAGAATAAAGACCATTATTTGGATGTGGAAGACGTGGAAGAGCTCTTGGTGGTGGAAGAGGTGGTAGAGGAGGTAAAGGAAGAGGTGATGATGGAGATAATGACAATGAAGAAAATCCTTATGGATTTCCCATTCAAGATAGAGACAATAATGTTAGTATCAAGAACATATCTCCATTTGTACTTTCTAACTTCCATGGTATGAGAAAATAAGACCCATAAACTTTTCTCTTTGAATTTTAAGTATTATGTAGATCTTATGATTATTTACTTTATGCTCAAAAGTTGAAATTGTTTCTAGCCAGATTCAAAGACAAAGCTCTTAAATGGTTTATGTGTCTAGATACTAACTCTATAAGATCGTGGGATGATATGAGAAATATATTTTTATAAAAATCTAAAGATTATTGTTTACATCATGATCTTAAAGAAGCAATCTTTAAAATGACTCAAAATGAAGATGAGAGTCTTGAGTGTCTCGTAGAGGGATTTGCATATAATGTCAAGAGGGAAAAATTACATAATTTGGGTTTTGATACAGTAAAAACTCTCTTACTTAGAGTAATCAAATATGTGTGGATTGACCTCTTATTGGTTGTATTATTTGACAAACAAATTCCTCAACACTTATTTTGTCAATCCGGTAGTCATAATCGTAGAGGCAAAACACAATATATGTTGAGACATGATCCACAAGGACTTGTTAATTGAACTATGTCTATCTAAGGAAATTTCACTAAATCAACATCTAAATATATCATTGTTAGTTCTGGCTCTTCGTGGGTTGGATGATTTAAGACATTGAATAGTTTTCAAGTGGAAAAAAGAACTCAATATCTCACTATGGTGTCCATGAGCACAAAGTACAAAGAAACAAAATTCTTGGTTTTGGCTCCTCCCAGGCTATTTGACTTAAGGTGTCACTTATTTTTCTAGTGGAAAAAGGGACTCATGATCTCTCTATAATCTCTATAAGCCCAAAGCATAAAGAAAGAGTTCAGGTTTGATAAAAAAAAATAACCACTAAGTAACACCATGGCCACTCTCTGCTACAAGATGCAGATGACTAATCCTAAACCTCCTAAGGTATCTTAAAGCACTCCTAATGGATCTAAGAATGATTAAAAAAAGTAGCATATTATTTCTTACCACCAGTCCTTGCTTCAATCACCATGCATTTATTAGCTCCACAATATATCATAAATAACTCACAATATTTTCTTTTAAAATAAATAAAAATAAAGCATAGATAATGAAAGATAGAAACATGATATTAATAACCCTCACATCTAAAGCCTTCGACATAAAAGGCTATGTAAACACTTGTTATACAATATAAAGCCTCACAATTTACCATAATTAATTTTATATGAAATTTGTATATGGAGTTTAAATGAGTTTCATAAAACTAAGAACTTATACATTAGTTAAAACATATGAACACATAGGAGCCTTCTCAAACTTTACAATAAATGTAACCACAGTGCAAGTACTTTTATTCAGTTTAGCAACCCTTATGTTTTCACTCAATGTAGATCATAAATACTTGTAATGCACACACATTGAGTGATAGATCGAAGGTTACAAATTTATACATTAACCAAAATTTACTGTTGTAATAAATTAAAATGCTTAGTCTGTTATACGAAGTTTCACTTATGCAGACAAAAATGAATTCCCTCGATCTAGTGGTCTGATATAGAACAACATAGGACAAAAAGAATCAATGCTTTCCTTAAAGAGTTTGGAATATGGAAAAGGAACCTACTTGAAATTCGTAGCAAGTCCTTCTCTTTTCTTCGCTTGTAAGCTCCAATCCTTGCTCCACGTGCTATAAATGGAACTTGCAATAATGACTAAAACAAAAAAATAAACTATAACATCCACATAGCATAATCCAATATCTTCATTCAATGAGAACAAAAAATTGAAATACAAGAGCACAAGCATAACACAAGTATAGGAAAAGAAGATGCCTTTTGTATTAATAATAAAGGAGAGACTTACAACCACAAATAGAAGTTGACTTTGCAGATGTGTCTCCCCACTTAACTTGTCCTTCCTTGTGACAAAGAAAAACTTCACAGTCAACCCTAATGCAAATGAATGATCATTTCCTTAAGCTCAAAGCAGAAGCATAAGGGCTTTAGGAATATCCAAAAGCCAACTCAGACTCTATGGGAGGCAATAAATTTATAGGGTAAACATGGTAGTTTAGGATTTGCCAATTTAGACTCGAGATCCACTTATGATGGGAGGATGAAATCAAGGGATAAGAGATAGGGTCTCCAAGATAGGATCATATAGGAATTTGATGTCTCTATCCATGGTAAATAGTTAAAACAACCTTAAAAGCTTCTGGAAGAAGAGGCTTCAAAATTATTTTTTATTTTTCCCGACCTTATAGATTTAGTGCACCTGCGGAATAGAGGAGCCTGTGCTGGTTAGTGTTAATGCTCAGGTATGCAACTTGCACCCAATGCTAGTGACAAGAGGAAATGGTGCACTGGCCCTAAAAAGATGGTTTTTGAGCACATAACCCACTTTTTAGATAGCAGATGCTTAGGGATTTTCAAAGGTATTATGAAAAAGTGTTCATGGATGTTGATTAATCCGATCTTTAGGCCTTTTGGGCTGATGTGACAAAATGGGCTGTAACAGATTGCCCTCTAAAGTATAAATTCAGAAGTAATGACTAAGGACTGAAGTGATTTACCTTTTGACAAGTCTATATCAAGAAAAAATTAGTTGATATCATCATGATATCCTTGCTAAGGGAGGCATACCGATACTTAACATATAAGCCAATATTACATGTACAATGATCAAGAAGTATCGTCCACTGATGACATAGTGTGGACCCATGCTTGGATGAACCTCTGAATTATCATAGCCATTACACATTGTAATCTTGTCAATCTTGAAATCACAACCTAGATGGATGGAACTAGATCTGGGGTCTTCTACCTTGTTCACTCGATCTCTTGATGTACGAGTCTAACCATGCGAATAAATGAGCTGAAGCCGAACATGTTAGACACCATCTGATTACCGAGAAATGATGTAAGTTGTTAAAAGATGTGAGAGAAACCACCAATGATGTTAATGGCTCTCAAGGTACTATAGTACAATCTATGTGGTTTGAATGCATCAGCTAAAGTCGAACACCACATAGAATCTTTTCTTTCAATGCCAATGATGAGGACTTTTCACCGAGACCGAGGAAACTTTCTATTACTGCATGCAAGATCCAAGGTACCAAAGGGAGTTTCTAAGTCAACTTCTTGTATAATGAGCCAATGTCGACAGGAAAGGCTTAAGAGTTTTGTAGCAAATATCAACTAAACGATTTTTCTTGAACATATCAACGACACTATATGGAGTTGGAAACATTGACCCAAAACTGATTGTTGAGGCTTTTGATATGGTGTGATGAACCAAAGAGGCAAGCATATTTCCCAACCCAATAATCACAAAGATGAAGTGAAAGAGTGTCATGTTATAGATTGACTAACTACCATTAATAGGTCAAGTATCTTGGTTTCTGAATTTCCCCAACCATTTCTGGTTAGTGCCTCTTTATTTTTTACAATCTTAAGGAGGATAACATATGCTCGATCTATAAGTTCATCCTTCGAATGAATCATTCTAAGTATTTTTAATGAACCCTGAGAAGGAGTGGTTCGGTTCCATAATATTTGATGAGTCTAATGGTGTTTGATGCTTTTACAATTCCAACAAAGGCGTAACTCGACTTCTTTTTTCATGTCTAGAGAGTTTGTAAAAGGTGCGAAAAAGAGAACTCCAAAGGTTCCTTTTCGTAGAATTGTCTCTTGGGTCCGAAAAGGCATAAAATAATACTCAGGAGAACCTCTTAGCCATGTTCGGCTAAGGTATTCATTTTTCATAAATAGTCTATCCCAGTCCGGAAAATGGTTAAAATTATACTGGGCAAATTCCTTTTCATTTACTTTAATGAGTTCAAAAAGTCAAGTGATCCACAATCTTTTCATGATTACAGAGTCTGAAAAGAGTTGAAAGAGGACTCTAGGGCGTTCCTCTTTCGTGAGTTTACAGAGCCTGGAAAAGTGATAAAAGTATCCTCTTTTATCAAAATGACTTGTAAAATTTTAAAAAGATCCTTCTAATAGCTTTAAACCTGCTGAGAACATCATCAAAAGATTAAAAATACATGTAATATGGTAATTAGGTCAAAATAATAAAAATATAATAAAATAATAATGAAATTGACCATAAGTAGGTAAAAAGTAAATTTATTTTTACCATTTCCATTTTTACCTCTTGTGAGTGAATTCTGAGTGTTTTTTACCCCTTATCTTCAACAAGTGACCACAACCAAATTGATGTACCATTTCAAGTGTCATTAGTTCCAAGTAAGATCTCTATTCATTCTCTTTCTTTTCATGGTTTCCATTTTTGGTTTCATGCAAACTTTCGGGAGTTTTCAACGATTTAAGGTCTTAGATTTGCGCCCTAGGTCCAACACACCCAAGTTGTATTGAAAAGTGCGTTGGGATTTCTTAGTTAACACTGGGAAGAGTGCTTTAGCGCACCCTCCTAACAAGGGGAGGTGAGCTGGGCACTCTATCCTTGTAAAAGTAAGTGCGCTAAGCGCAATTCGAGAAATAGATTTTTTATTTTCACTTGAATTTCTCTCAAATTTTTGCATGAGATTCTTTCTAAATATCTATCTCATGGTATTTCAATTATCTACCAGAGAAAAAATGGTTTTTATTTGGAGAGAAAGAGAACATGAGTCCCAAGATTTAGAAGATGCAAATGACGCAACAACAGTACAAGCCTTAAGGAACTATGGACTCCTTAAGTTTTTTGGCTTCCTGGGATCAGAGATCAGCTTGAGATACTAGAATATCTAGTTAGAGCATGGGATATTCAAGGGCAGTGCTTCAGAATTGGAGCACATACTCTTAGGATAGAGTTTGAGATATTTACTTTCTTACAGGCTTACCTCGAAGAGTAGCTCCTGTCTCATTGTCTAGGATGAGAAGAGGCGGTGAAAACATCAAAGATTATATAACTACTCATTGTAGACCCTGTTCTCAACCAAAAAATGACGAGAAAATAGAGATTGAGGATGTGATTTGAATACCTCTTAGGGTGATCCTTTTTGTCATTGTTCGGTTGGCTGACACTACCACCTTGAATTTGGAAAGCAAGTCCCACATATAATATGCATTAGAATGTACAGAACCTACTGTATTTTACTAGAGTGAGGGAGTATTGGCCAATCTGAAGGAGCAACTCAATAGGGAAAATTATGGGCAATTGAAGAACTTTGGATGTGGTTCCATTTTGATATCATTTACTCTAGAGAGGATTCCACTACTTGGACCTTAGCATATTGAGTTTGGGCTTCCAAATCCTAGAGTTCCATGGATGAGGCATTGAGTAGATCTCATGTCTCATCATGTAGGTGTATCATCTGTGAGTTTCAAACCTACCTTCTTCCGATGGCTGCGGGTATAACTAATTATGATTGATGACTATCCCTATGCCAGAGTTGACTTCTAAGGAGATGTAGAGCTCGTTTTACCTGAAGGCGAGCAATGGGGTGATATAGGTAAAACAATGTCATTTCAAATATTTTTATTTTTTATTTGTGAGATTTTACATTTTTTTCTTCTTAATGTATCAAATACTTAAATATTAATTTAATATGTAGATATCGGACCAATATGACTAATAGGCTCTTCATATCTTCACCGACGAGGAGAACCACAACCAAAACTAGTAGGAGTTGTTGTTGTTGTAGGTCCATAGGAGGAGATGTAATATTTGAATGTAGCTGAGACTCCTACAAAGTTTGAGTGACATGTTGAGGTATTGACCCATAGTATACTAGAGATGAGGGTCAATCAGATCCCTATGAGACTGTAGTGATATACCATCGGAGTACCGAAGCACAGCAGTCAACCGTTGTGAAATGTTGCTCGCGTGGTTGTCTATTATCGAGATCATCACCAGGACTAGTCTACTAAAAGGCCATAGAGCCATATTTTGTGTGTATTCTTAATATTATAGGTCATGTGACCATATGTGTCTCAGATTAAATTTTTGTAAATTCAAAATTTATATATATACATTTATCTATTGATTTTTCCTATTTTCTCTATTTCTTATTTAGTGTGTGATGTGAATTGAAATTTTACATATGCTGCAAATGTCTATCTAAAACATAATTCGCCAATGCATTAGTTAATGTGTTTAGACTTCTAGGAATGTGTTGACATTGAATGTAATCAAAATGTCTTTCTAGAAGGTGAACACTCAAAAACATGTGAAGCATAGTGGACTTAGTATTGAATATACATTGTTCAAATGTAGTACTATGAGTTGTGAGTCAATTCTGACCACCAAATGGCGAATGCCATGAGAAATAGCGTTAGAAAACAATTCAATCATTGTGCTATACTCAGTGATGTTATTGGTAGAGCGATTGATACAAATCCCTTATAAACTCACTAACTCGCCACTCAAAGCATAAATAACCCACACTACGGAGGAAAGGTTATGAGTATTATGGCTAGTGCCATAAGCATAACCAACATATGGTTGAAGGGACGTCAACATTCAAATCTAGCTTAATCAAAGGTTAAAAGAGACACTAGGAAACTTCGAAGGAAAACACACTGCAAACATGCTAACACACATTTACAGTACGTACACAGTGACTACACAGTACGTACACAGTGAATCAATGAGCTCATAAACCCCTTTCGCAAGAACACATTTAACTAGTATGGGCCTAGCCACATTGGATCAAGCTTCTGAGCCCCTAAATTATCGGCTTCCTGACCATATAACAGGACTAGATCACCTTCCAAGAGGGTACAAGGTTTAAAATTATTGTCATATTGTGCTTTGATGCTTCCTTGTGGGCCTCATTGGCCATTACGACATCGTGTTGGGTTTCATCTAAGCATGCTAGATGCAAGAGGCACTGTTCTTCTATAAAAGTTACGGGGAGAAGTTTGACAACAAGATTCAAAGATGGAATCTCACATTCAATGGGAAGGATTTGCTACAGACCATACACTAATTGAAAAGGTTTGAATCTAGTGGCAGTGTTGATAGAGGTTCGATGTGCCCACAAAGCTTCATAAAGGATGAGGTGGCAATGGACAGGTGGAGTCCACCAATAAATTCATTGAGGCAATTCCCACAAAAAGCTATGCATCTGCATAGAAGAGATTGGGAAGAAAAGCTTCCAAAATATTTATAGGCATATCGTACCACATGGAGAAATACTACAGGGAATACTCCCTATGAGCTTGTTTATGGGAAGGAAGTCCTATTTCCTATTGAGTTTGAAGTCAAAACTTTCAAGACAACTGACAATTGGGTCTTGATCTTTCAGAGGCACAAAAACAAAGGATGGAGCAACTGAATGAACTTGATGAGATAAGACAAGATGCAACCCAAAGAACCAATATAGTTCAACAATAGAGATCGAAATGGCATGATAAATATATAAAAGAAAGGAAGTTCCAGCCAAGAGATTGGGGATTATTGTTTGATTCAAAGTTCAAAGACTTGCAAGGGAAATTTCAAACTCATTGGGTTGGGCCCTATGAGATTGAAATAATCTTTGATAATGGTGTAGTTAGGATCAGAACTATTGGTGAAGAAAGGACCACCTTTCTTGTGAATGGTCATCGACTGAGAATCTATCATAAGCCATTGACTAAGGAAGAATTTATGAAATATTTGCAAGATAATACTAATTTGAAGTTGGTGAAGAAGGATTTTCCTTCTTCCCCAGCTTGATCTCCAAAAGAATTTTTCTTTCTTAAAAGAAATATATCTATATATCTATACTATATACTTGAAAACAAACAATGGTTGGCATGTTTATACAGAAAATCTAAAGTGAAAATCAGTTTTTGACACCTTAAATTTTCCTCATACCTGTTCTAAACCCATTTTATTTATATCCCACTCTTTTCTTTTCAAAAATAAAATAGCTACAGAATAACAAGAAATCTACAACTTTTACATAATTCTGCAACTGATTTTGATAGGAACCACCAATTGGCTAATTGAAGCAGTGATCAAATTCATTCTTGAAAGAACCCAAAGACAATGAAGAAAGGAGCAAACAAAGGTCAGAAATATCAATGTAAAGGTATGAAAACATTTAATTTAGTAATAATGATAAAAAACATTTAGTATATGAATTTTATGATGATTGTACTTCAGGTTAAAAGTAATCATTACCTAAGGTTTAAAGGTGTTTTTGTCATATCACCATAACACCGCCATTGTCTCCAATCATTTCACAAGAATCCCAACTCAATATTGAATTCATTGAAGAAATCGCTGAAATTATCAACTCACATTCATAAATCCTCCGGAATGGTCACTTCATTCATTCCTCTCTCATCCACATTTTTCATTTATACCCTTTCAGCAACCTCTCATTCTAAAACCCTGATCCATTTTTTGTCAAGAAGCAAGTCAGAGGAAAAACTTTCCAATCACGGGGATCATTGTGAGGTCTTAGCCAAATGGAAGAGAGTTCATGGAAGGTTACTCGCAAGTAAAAGAGATGTTGTAGATAGCACAGTGGCTACATTGCGTGGAGAAATTTGATGGTTTCAACAAAGAGGTGACCAAATCCTTCGCCAGAGCATTTGATGGAGTAGTAGTTGAGATTGGAGATGTTAAATTTGCAGTGACAAAGTCCTTTATTTATGAAGCTACTGGGCTATCCAGAGGAGGAGAATGATGGTTTAAAAATAGAGGCATAGAAAGTGAAGAATGGATATTTTTCTTAAAGAATCCCAATCATTGCACTTAAAATTAGACAGAGAAATCTATTTTTAGCTATTCAAAAATTTATCTCTTGTGAAGGAAGGTTTGGTTGCGTGTTCTTTTATCTCATTCATCTAAGGATGCATTTTCTGGAAGGGAATGAGATCAATCTTCCATACTTTTTGTTGAATAGCTTAAGAAAAATGTCAAGAAATGCACAGAAAAATATTTAATTTATAGAAACCACTATGTATCATCATGGCCTCATCAAAATGCTTATTGAATTCCACCTTAAGGGTTCAGGAGATGTTTGGGAAAACTTCTTACTTAGAAACCATTTTAAGGAAGAAGAATAAGAACAGATCAGTAGTCGTAAAGGAAAAAGAGGGAGAAAAAGAGTATCTAAAACCCTATTCAAGAGTCACCTCAATAATAGTCTCAAGAACAATCAAAGGATGAAATTCCTATTGCAAAACTTTTAGGAAGCAAAAATCAAACTATTAGAATAAATAAAGTCGGCAAAGAAGAAGAAAACACATCCAAGGACATAGAGGAGGTCAAAATAGAAAAGAAAAGAAATCAAATAAAAAACCCTCCTCCATCAAATGTGAGAAGAAGTGTCACGCTTAATCCAACACTAAAGGAACCATCTCTAAAAGACATGGAATTATGATATAGAGGAAACATAGAAACAAAGGACTCCCTCAACTATTGTTATTTCACCCATTCAAAGCCCAGACCGAAGAACAACAGAAATAAATCTAGTACAACAAGAGATATATGATTATATCGAATCTATGGAAAAGAAAGTTGCAGAAAAGACATTTGGTTCAACAGTGCATGCAGAAGAAGGCCAGTCTAGTAGCCCACAAGAACCTCTAGTCATAAATATTTAAAAAGAAGAAATCTTTGACTTGGAGACGCTAAATAAACACATAAAAATGGAACATGAAGCCTTGAAGATGTAGAATGAAATCCAAAGGACCCAAAATGACAATATTCTCTTACATTTGAGCCTGTGGTATAAGAAAAGTAAGAAGCTGAAACAAAAGAATAAGGTCCTTAAAATAAAAGTGATAAATCTGAAATACAAAATTTTGATGAAGAAGCCAAGGATGTCAGTGGAAAGGAAAAAGGTGAAAAAGACAAATTTGGATGTGTTGGCTTGAGTTTCAAAGGAGATGCAGTACTTGACAAGGGCACATATTTTTGCATTTTTGAATGAGGACATACAATGACCTCCGTGTGGGGGAATGTAGAGCGTCATGAAAGCTTCATCTTAACACTCTTATTCACTCATTTTCCTTCTCCTTGACCATTACTTTTAACTTGATAGACATCAAATTGCAGGTTTTTGACATGGGTAAGCTATTAATTATCCTATTTTTCATATTTCATAAATGTTCCTTATTTTTCAGTTAAATTTTGTATTGGCTATGGGATTCATGCAATTCTGCAGCTAACATCTGTTTTTGCAGCCAACTCCATTATTGAACAGGGTCTGAGGCATCATTCAAGGAAAGAGAGACATGGGAAAAAAGAGGTTGATCCAATCAATGATCTCTTCCTATCATCTGCATCAAATCATTAGAAGAAAGCCCGAATCACGTGGTTGAAGGAAAAAGTCAACACGTAGCTAGAGCATGTGAGCAAGAGTTCGAGATGAAAATGCCTCACGATTTTCTCTGTTGAATAACAAATCATGAATGAATCATTATCCACTTCTCAGTTTGATAGTTGAATTAGAACTCTGTTAGACGAAAGTATGCATGAAAGCCTCAAACATTTATTAAATGGATTTTATAAATATCAAAAGGCAGGACAAAACATGAGACAATGTGAATGAATATTTTGTGATTGTAACTATTTTGAAACCCGTGTTTTTATTTAATGGAAGTGCCTTCGAAGACTTGATGCACAGTTAATTGTTCATTGAAGCTTGAGACCGCCTGTTTGTTGAGGGCCCCTGCAAATAGTGAGGTTTTTTAACTTGTAGATTTTTCTTTTTGTAATTATTTGTTGTAGTATTTTTTCATATGTTCATCTCATAATTCTTAGTCTCATTTTAGATTGGATAGTAGCAGTGATATTTCTTTTGATTAGAAAAGCGGTAGTGAAGTTCTCTATTAGTTGTTTTTGGATCATCAAATATTAATCCTGGCCATTTATAGTTTTGATATTCCTATGATAACATTACAACTCTCTTTTATAGTTTATGTAGTTGTTTTGACTCATTAAAATACTAGTGGTTTCCTTGTGATTTCTTTGGAATTTCATTAAAAATCATTTCACCTTCATAGCATAAGATGTTTCTCTCTATAGATTTAGGTATATAGATTTCTTTCAACCTTATGTTCATAGCATTTGTATTCAAAAGTTTTCTTATTTTAATTTCATAAGAATATTGGTTTATCTACAGTTACTTTCTTGAACTTTCAATTTTGAAGCAAGAGTGAGTTAATATAGTTTAAATTCAGCAAGTGTGAGTTAATTCAATTTTCATTCTACAGGTGTGAGTTAATATAATTTTCATTCTGCAAGTGTGAGTTTATTTTTCCAAGTGTGGATTTCTTTATGTTTCAGTTTTCATGTAACAAATATAGCATTAAATTCACAATCATTTTATTTGAGATAGAAATGTTAATTTCATTTCGAAATAGGAATACAAAACTTAAAAGCACATTTCCAATAACTCAATCAATTAATAAATCCAACTTAATAAAAAGGATTCTAGCGTATATTGTGCACTTGCACTTCATAAGTTTACCAACTCCGGTCGATAATTTAAGTAATCATTATAATATAATTAGGTTGACAAACAATTCCTATGCCCTACAAGACTAATCCAACTTAAATTATTATTTATCTACATGACCACAACTTTCAATTGATTACAAATAATAATGTGCAATTGATAAGTAATAAAAATTGTGGCTTACATATGTAGTGAATAAGACCTCTTAAGTTTGCGCCACCCCAAGTGGACATATTAAAGTTGAAGCCTCAAGTACTACAATATTATTGGTTGAATACAGACCATAAAATTACTTACCATTTCCTTTCTCCATAAGAATTCATACTATATACTCCCATTGTAACAAGGTTTGGCAAAGGGTAGAGCAAAAACACTTAGCCAGAAAGAATTCCCCTTGAAGCTAAAGTACGCTCATACCAAATGTTGGCTTTAACCTTGTAAAATTAGTGGTTGTAAATAGACTTTTAATAAAAATAAAAAATAGGTAATGCTACATTCACACACATTTAACATAAATATTTTACTCTCAAAACCCAAGATTATAAAAAAACAAATATTGATAAATATATGTTGTATATAGTACAACATATATAACCCATCACATCTTAATCTGAGTGGATCCTGAAATAAAATTGGGCTTGAAAATAGCTCATAAATCAAAGTCAGAAGATGGAAGCGAAATCATGGCTGTATCATACTGCTCATCTCCCTCATTCCAAAGATGCAAATGGCACTCAAATCCGAGTTCATATGCTCAACTTATAACTGGTTAAAGCTCTCGACAAACTTGGCCAAGTAGCAGTCACTAACCAGGCAAGAAATTGGTGAAGGGATGACGCATGGAAAATGGTGGTTAGAAAAGGAGAATTTTTCACCTCCTTAATTCGTCTAGTAACCCTTAAAATCCGGCGGAGAAATTTTAATTATGTGCTCTATAAAAATAAAAATACAAGACAAATTTGGGGTGGTGGGATACTACCCCCGCCACCCCCCAACAAAACCAACGACATTGTTATGGCACATATAAAAATGGCGTGTTGGGTGGGTCACCCCCAACGGATCTGCCTGACCCACCAAATGACAAACATCTATAAGAGTGGAACTGACGGGACTTGAACTTGCCCGACCAGGTGGATCGGCCCGCCACAAAAGTGGTTCCAAAACATATTCCAAATTCAAATGAAGTTTATTAACCACCGACTATATAAAAACTCAAGCCGCTTTTGTCAACAAATCCACACCATATTTGGGGTGGGTCGGTTTCGAACCTGGTGTGCCACCAACGAGCCATGACTCGTCTGTTGGTGTTGCCACCCCATCTTTTATATAAAACCTCGCATTTTCCATTCGAACCATACCAGAAGAGGAGTGGAGCATAGAACCCTGAGTGGCCATGACGTTAAGAACCATGAGCGAGAAATCTTGTTAGATGCTGAGAAGATTCCCTTGGGGGAACCAGAGGTGCCAATGTCAAAATTTGACAAGTTTATAGTCATTTTTACATGTTTTTGCACCAGGAATCCAACTGTACAGTATTTTTCTTTGGTCAGGGTCTCCATTTTTAGTTCATCACCACAGATAGGAGGTACACAGGTAATTTTTGTAAATTTGCTTGTAACTTATTTCTTTGCTTCGATTTAATGAAAGAAGGCCTCCCCACTTTGAGGAGGGCCTGGAGACGTAGTCTACATTAGGTGAATTTTGTAATCAAATTATTTGTGTGCCTTTGATCTCATCGTTTCTTTATGATTTCTAGTTATTTTCCATGTGTTAAGTTACTTTGTTAATATTCTCTTTTATATGCAATTATGTATGCATCCTTGAAGTTAAAAGATTTGGACCAAGTTTGGTATTAGAACAGGGCTTCTTGATGTGAGTTTCATGAGTGAATGGTAACCAGGAACAAGATCCAAAAGAGGTGAAGGAAAACTTAAATCCTTTGATCTCAAAGCAAGTCATGCACCACAAATATGGAACGTGCTAGATGAAGAAGCTCGAATGGAGGAAGAGTGAAATTATCACAATGTCTTACTAGAAAGTTGGCAATTTCGTAGAGTATGAGAAGACAATCAAGCCTGATAAGGAAGAGCCAAATGTGTAGAAATTTCACACTGTAGATCACTTGATAATGCAATATACTAAATCAAAATACTTGATATACTTCTACAAACAAACTTGCAGAATCTTGATCGATTTTGAGCAAGATCAAATAGAATAGATATAATAGAGAATGAGAAATCATACACATGAAAAACAAAAGAATACTCTGGGGAAAGCCTTAACTAAAAACCTCAATCTTTGTATTATCATACAAGTGGAAATATCTCAGGATTACACAAAGCTTTAGCTCTCAAGCTATCCAGCCCTCAGTACAATCCCTCACTGCTACTCATAGACAGAATAGACAACACATATGCCTTCCTTGAGTCCTCCAAGCCTCCTATTTCCTTGCGCAATTTCTCCTGGGTCCTCCAGTTGCAACCTATGTGATTCTCACCTCACACACAATGGTGACCTCTGAAATAATTGCGCAATCCTGAAAGAGGCAATTCCTTTTGCATGGATGAGTTTCCTATATAGGAAAATTACTCCAACTGATTGTACATTGTCCCTTCCTCTGATCTCAACTGGGTCTCTGACTGAACTGACATCCATGAGTTATTTATGAGAGAATATTCAATTATCTAAAGTGAAGTAGTTACATGCATGCATGCATTAACTAACCGAACTCACAATCAGTTCCACAAATTGTTGGAAGAAATCTAACCGGACTTAACTCAGTTAACTGAGCTAACTAATTACAACTCAAAGTGCAACTCATCCTGATCACTTTAATTATGGGATAACTTTCTCAATCAAAGGGAAAATTTTCGCATGTATTCACATAGACTTCGTATTTGATTTTCTCCAACTAATTAATTCAATATGAATTAATTAATTATTTTTCAAACAACTGCTCAGATCAAATTCGAATTTTAATTCTCAATTTTAGTTCAGGGACTAACTAAAATTGGAATGTATCCCGAAATGCTATTTATAGCAATGCTAATTTTAGCATTTCTATTTTATCATTCCTTGTTGCTATTTCCAACACTGGTACCTAAAATTCTATTTATAACATTTCTTGTTGCTATTTTGAACACTCCCTCTCAACAAGAAAGGCATTCAACTCGAACCCGATCCAAAACCTTTGGAATGTTCTACATGCAACACTTCTCTGAAGAGTTGTTGCTCCAACAACTCTAGGAACACAAAAGATATCCAACTTGAATTAGAATGATGCCTCTGTCATCAAAGTCTCTGACTGCTATTGCCTCTATCGACTGAAAACTCTGCACCTCTGTGCTCTTCAGCATCTGACTGCTCTAGCCTCTATCACTTTGATCTATGATTGCATCAATCACAATGATTCCTATTGCTGCATCCGTGTTGCTGCTGGTCCTATCTCCCATCATGCATCCATACTACACCTCCTCTCATCATGTAGCATCGTGCTACCCGCTACTACACTGCAACTCAGTTACTGAGAAGTAAGTAACTGATCTTCAAACTGACCTCCCTGTGGGGCTAGAAACACACTCTGATGTTGAAGTTCCCACTGCTGCTGACAAGTGCTCCCTCTCTGAACTCTGCGCTGCTACAACAACTCCCTGCATCTTCCATTGTTGCACACCTTTCTATGCCATCCTGCACTGGTGCAACACTCTTGTGCCTCTCACATTGTTGCAGTATGCTAGCTCTACACTACCTTGGGACTCCTGCAATGTAGCTCTCTTTGCCTCTCCATCTACATCCATCTCTACCTACTTAGCCAGTCTTGCTACTCCTCGTCGAGCCTCCCGTAACAAGGTCTATTCAAAGAGGTTGGGTACCTCAAGGATCCTGCCCCTATTTTAGCCTTCTTGGGACTATCACTTCATACCGCCCCACCTCACACCTGGAGGTATAGCTGCATGTGCTCCCTCTGCCCACTTGGCTTGAAATTCCCCCCAACTGGAGGTCTCTGCATGAGTGGATGCCTCCACTCAGTCTCTTCTCTGCTTCTCTAGTTGTGGCTACTCCACAACTTCCTGAGGCTGCTTCACCAATTGTGGTTCCTCCACAATTGTCTAAGACTTCTTCTGGGATTGCATGTTGAGAGGTAATTTACTCTCCCTTTCAACCACAAATTCTTCAGCATTTTCTTTGCTTCTCAAGGCTTTGCATGCATGTTGAACCTCAAGAGCATACAGGTTCTTGGCTAGCACACCAATCTGTTTCATCTTTCCTGCCGTCACAAAATTTTCTAGAAAAAGAGATGATTTTAAATCAACGATATCTCCCTCATTCGAACTGTGATTCAGCCGATATTTTTGTTTTGAGTTTGGGTCTTTTTCTGCAAGTAATCTATATCTGCTATTTGTTTATGAAAATTTTGCACAAAAATTTTCAGATCTACTCTAGAAACTTGCGGCCCATTTTTTTTTACTTCGAATTTTCTTCTTTGTATATTGTTCACTGCTTCGATCACCTTTTCTCTGATACCATGTAGAAATTTCACACTGTAGATCACCTGATAATGCAATATACTAAAGCAAAATACTTGATCTACTTCTACAAACAAAGTTGCAAAAGCTTAATCGATTTTGAGCAAGATCAAATAGAACACATATAACAGAGAATGAGAAATCATACACATGAAACAAAGAAGAATACTCTAGGGAAAGCCTCAGCTAAAAACCCCAATCTCTGTATTACCATACAAGTGGAAATATCTCAGTATTACACAAAGCTTTAGCTTTCAAGCTATCCAACTCTCAGTACAATCCTTCATTGCTGCTCATAGACAGAATAGACAACACATATGCCTTCCTTCAGTCCTCCAAGCCTTTTATTTCCTTGCATAATTTCTCCTGGATCCTCCAGCTGCAACCTATGTGATTATCACCTCACACCCAACACTGACCTCTAAATTAACTGCGCAATCCTGAAGGAGATAATTCCTTCTGCATGGATGAGCTTCCTATATAGAAAATTTCCTCCAACTAATAGTACAATGTCCCTTCCTCTGATCCCAATTGGGTCTCTGACTAAACTGACATGCATGAGTAATTTATGAGAGAATATTCAGTTATCTGAAGTGCAGTAGTTACATGCATGCATTCATTAACTAATTGAACTCACAATCAGTTCCACAAACTGTTGGAACTAATCTAACTGGACTTAGCTGAGTTAACTGAGCTAACTAATTACAACTCAAAGTGCAACTCATCCTGATCACTTTAATTAAGGGATAACTTCCTCAATCAAAGGGAAAATTGTTGCATGTCTTCACATAGACTTCATGTTTGATTTCTTCCAACTAATTAACTCAAGATGAATTAATTAATTAATTTTGAAACAACTGCTAAGATCAAATTCGAATTTTAATTCTCAATTTTAGTTCAGGGGCTAACTAAAATTGGAATGTATCTCGGAATTCTATTTATAGCAATGCTATTTTTAGCATTTCTATTTTATCATTCCTTGTTGCTATTTCCAACACTGGTACCTGAAATGTTATTTATAACAATGCTATTTATAGCATTTCTTGTTGCTATTTTCAACAAGATGACCATGCATCAGTAAATCAGGAAGGTGGAAGAGGAGAGCCTCCTAAACCACCCCCTTCATTATCTACTAACAATTCTTCTTCTTCTTCTTCTCATCACTCTAACAAGCATTATAGGAATACATCTAAGAAGCCACTTTTTAAGCTAGATGTAAAGTTTGATTTGCCCACATATAATGGAGAATGTAATGCAGAGAAACTAAAGAGTTGGATTATATAGATAGATGTTTATTTATGGATTTAGCATATTGAGGAAGATGACGCGAAGATCCAATTAGAATCTCTTCGGCTGAGTGGCACCACTCTCATCTGGTGGCGGAGCAAGTTGTAGAAAGCCAACAAAAACTTGGGTAATCTCCTTTCTTCTTGGTCCAATTTTGTTTCTACATTAAAAGATTAGTTTTATCCTTTGGGTTATCGACAAAAGGTTTTAATGGAATGGCAATATTTAAGGCAAGGATAAGGTCAAGATGTACAAATCTTCATAGAAGAGTTTAGAAAACGAGCATTGAATCTTGGCATTTCAGTTGATTCACTCGAAACTATAACAAAGTGTATTGGTGCTTTACATAGTTACATTAGACATTATTTATTATTATTTAAGCCCACTACTATTGATGCAGTTAGTGTGAAGGTCATTGACCTTGAAATCAGGCGCAAGAATGATAAATAAGAGCGATGAAGAAAACATCTTTTAAACCACATAATGGCAAGCACAAAGGAAAAGGAAAGGGAAATGACTAGAAGGTAGCTACAACCAAGAAGGAGGAAGGAGCAAAGCCATCTTGCACACATTGCAAGAAGGAAGGCAATGATGATCAATATTGTTGGAAGATGCATTCGGAGCTGAAACCAAAGAGATTTGGTTGGAAGAACAAGCAAAAGACGGTGGAAATCGCACAACAGAACCTTGGATCCAATTCCAGTGATGAGACATTAATCATAGCAGTGGGCACACAATGTACTCTTTCTCTTCATGCTAATGAAAATTATGAATTGCATGAAAGTACAATTTCTTCAAATGAGTCTCTTGTCAATGAATGAAAGAGAATTGAATTGTTCCATATTAGAGTCGTAATGAAACACACTAAAGTGGAACCCTTGTTTGATATGGGCCCACAAGAAAATTTGATTTCACAATCCTTGGTTAAAAAGTTAGGATTAGAGACCAAGCCTCATCTGAAACCCTACCCTCCTGGTTGGGTGTGTGATAAGGAAAAATTACATGTAACCAAGTAGCGTAGAGCTAGATTTGTGATTGCATCGAAACAAGTATATGAGGTTGATCTTGATGTTGTACCCTTGGGTATTTGTGTTATTGTATTGGGGAGTCTATATTTGTATGACAAGAAACTAGTTTTATTTCACCATGAAAACAAGTATCATCTCATGAAAGATGAGGTGGAATAAGTTGTTAGAGCTCATAGTGCCAAAATCAGTGCCGGTCTTTTAACTGCATGTCAGATGAAGAGATTGATTAATTCCAACAAAGGGTACATGCTCATGGTTGTGAGAAAAAATGATGTCGAGACATACGAAGCTTTCCAAGGTTGTGATCCCACTCATAAAAATGAATTGTATGAAATTGTTTCTAACTATGATGGTGTTTTTTAGGAACCAAGTGGGTTGCCTCCAAAGCGTGAGATCCACCATGAGATTCACTTGTAGAACGATGCTCCTTTTCCAAACATTGGTATGTACATGTTGTTAGCCATCGAGATGGAAAATATAAACGAGCAGGTAAAAGAATTGTTGAGCCAAGGGGTCATAAGGCCAATCTCTTGTCCATGGAGTTCACCTATTGTTTTGGTGCCAAAGAAGGATGACACGTGGGGCATGTGCATGGACTACAAAGCACTCAAAAAAATAATGGTGAAGAATCGGTACCCTCTCCCTTACATTAATGATTTATTATATCAATTGAAAAATGTTGTCTATTTCACAAAATTGGACTTGTGCAGTGGCTATCGTCTAGTGTGGATTGCAGAACAGGTTGTATGGAAGACTGCATTAAAGACAAAACAAGGATTATTTGAACGACTAGTAATTCCATTCAGAGTATGCAATGCTCCATCCACATTAATCAGAGTGATAAATGATATTTTCAGGCCTTTTCTTGACGATTTTGTACTTGTATATCTTGATGACATTGTTACTTACAATAGGACATGGGAAGATCATGTGAGTCATGTTAAAAATGTGCTTGATGTTTTGCAAAAAGAAAAATTGTATGTCAAAATGTCTAAGTATGAGTTTGGGAAAAACTCTTTGGTTTACTTTGGTCACATTGTTGGAGGTGGACAGTTAAAAATAGATCCTTCTAAAATTGATGTCATTGTAGAGTGGCCTACTCCACCAATGTTACAAAGGTTTGTAGCTTTTTGGGTGTAATGCAATACTGGAGAACGTTCATTTCCAACTTCTCCATCATTGCATCTCCCTTACATGAATTGCCGAGTATGAATCAAACCTTTCAGTGGGGACGAAAATAGCATAATTATTTTGATACACTAAAAGAGAAGATCAGTACTGCACCATTTTTGGCCTTCCCTGACCTCCAATAACCTTTCGAGATCGAGACTGATGCCATTGGATACATCATGGGAGTAGTATTGATGCAGCAAAGGAAACCTATATGTTACCATTAAGAGACATTCTCCCAAGCTGTTGTAAACTAATTCACATATAACAAGGAGTTGTATGCCTTTTTTCAAACCGTCTAGAAGTGGAAACATTATTTGATCAGTAAGGAGACCATCATTCACACATATCACTAGCCCTTGCAGTAACTTTAGTCGCAGGCCAATCTCCAACAAGCATGTCATTTCAGATGGATGGGATTCCTTCAACTATTTCACTTGGTAATAAAATACAAGAAGGGAACCAACAATAGAGTGGTAGATATGCTTTCTCGCCCTCCTATTTTTCCATCTATAGTTTTGTAAAATTCCTCTTTATCTTTTAAAAGTTATGCTGAACAATATGTTGTTGATGATGATTTTAATGATATTTATGCAAAGCTGACTCATGGATTGTAGGTGGATAATTACCATTTGGAGGGAAAGTTGTTAGATCACCTTGGAAATCTTTGTATCCCCACCAATGAAAGAATATATGTAATCAGATAGGCACATACTTGTCTTGTTTAAAATCATTTTGGTGTAGGGAAAACTTTGTGTCATTTGCAGAGGTTTTGTTACTGGCCTCACATGAAAAATATTGTGACTCGATATCTAAAGGGATGTGTGTTATGTTCAATTAGCAAGTCCACTAATAGAAAATTAGGGCTCTACACACCACTCCCTGTTTTGATTCGTCCATGGGAAAGTGTGTCAATGTATTTTGTAGGTGGCTTGCCTTTGTCTAGGAGAGGTCATGATTATTTGTATGCCATTGTGAATCAATTTAGAAAAATGTGTGTATTAATGCCTTGTAGAAAGCAGATTACTGCAAAGAAGACTACTCATCCTTTCTTCCAATTTTTATGGGTCCAATTTAGACTACCCACATTCATTGTGTCTAATTAAGACTCTCATTTTCCTAGAGAGTTTTGGACGAGCTTTTGTAGAATGATGGACACCAAGTTGAAGATGAGCATGAAATTTCATCTCTAGAGCGAAGGAAAAACTGAGGTTGTCAACTGCACAATGATACACTTACTTCGAGGCTATTGTGGCAAGCATCCCAAGATGTGGGATGAGCAGCTTCCTTATGTACAACATGCATAAAACTTGGCAGTGAATTCATCCACTCAGAGCTCACCATTCGAGAGATGCTTTGGCTATTTGCCAAAGGATGCCTTAGACATGGTCTTTGGGAGAGGTGAAGATTCTAGTGGGAAAGATGACATGGACAAAGTGTGGAATTTCATTCAATGAATTTAGATGATTCAGCTGACAATGCAAGAGCAGTTGGAGAAGAGTCGAGCTCAATAGAAAGCTCAACATGAAAAGTAATGAGTCGATTACCAGTTCGAGGTTGAAGACAAAGTGTGGCTCCACATAATCAAAGACATAATGAAAAGGGAAGGAAGGAAGTTGCGACCAGTCTGATATGGCCCATTCATCATATTAGAGAAGATTGGAGACAATGCTTTTTGTCTCAATTTTCCAACATACATGAAGATGTACTCAGTGGTGAATACTGAAAAATTGAAGCTTTATGAGCATTCGTTGATCATGAACACAGAAAAGGTTGGACAGGTTCCTACAGTGGATGATTTTGCGCCAAGATACTTGGACAAGCTACTAGAGGATATGATTCTTGACGGGAATACCAAGACTTCACTAGGGGGAGATGTGGAGTACCTTCGTATTCGCTTCAAAGGAATGAATCCAAGTAAGGCTCGATAGATGGAGAAGGAGTATGTGAGAGAGAAATTCAGTCACTTGCTAATTGACTGATAAAGCTTTTGGTGGTCCAAAAGCTCATTAGTGGGGAGGAATGATCCAGGTGGATCTAGAAATACAAGTGGCCTTGAAATTAGATCAAAAAATCGAATTCATCAGATGGAAGTGAAACTAGGACCAAATTGTAGTGCTTGTCACCTTGATTCCAACAGTGTGAACGACAGTCAAATATGAGTTCATATGCTCAAGTTATAGCTCATTAAATTTTTGGTCAAAGTTGGCCAAGTGGCAGCCACTAACAAGCCAACAAATTGGCGAAGCGATGGTGCAAGGAAAAAAGTGGCCGGAAAAGGAAAGTTTTCCACCTCCTTAATTCATCACGTAACCCTTAAAATCCAATGGAGAAATTTTAACTATGTGTTCTATAAAAAAAAAAAAATACAAATTTGGAGTGGGAGGCTACCACCCGCACCAGCCACCAAAGGAACCAACGAAATGTTATGGCACATATAAAAAGTAACGTGATGGGCGGGTCACGCTTAGCGGACTTGTCGGACCCACCAAACGACAGACCATATTATTGTATAAGAGCAGAACCAGTGAAGCTTTAAGCCACTCGGCCCGCCACCTAAGAAATTGAAAAACATATTCCGAATTTGAACCAAGCTTATTAACTCTGGACTATATAAAAACTCAAGCCACGTTTGGCAACAAATCCACACCATATTTGGGGTGGGTGGGTTTTTAACCCCGTGCACCCCCAACACATGCAACTTCGCCACCAAAAGCTACGACTCGTCCATTGGTTGCTCTACCCCATATTCTATATAAAACCTCACATTTTCCATTTGAACCACACTGACGGAGGAGTAGAGCATGAAACCCCGAGCGGGTCGTAACTATGAGCGAGGAATTTTACTAGATCCTTAGAAGGTTCCCTTGGGGGGGCTAGACGTGGCAGTGTCAAAATTTGGCAAGTTTATACTCACTTTTGCACATTTCCTCGCCAAGAATCTAATTGTGCAATCTGTTTCTCCATCTGATTCCCCATTTTTCATCCATCATGAGAGATTGAAGGTATAAGCATCATTTTTTTAAAGTTTCTTGTAACTTATTTCTTTGTTACCATTTAATGAAAGAAGGTCTCCCCACTTTGACTATGGCCCAAAGACGTAGCCCACATTGGGCGAACTCCGTAATCAAATAATTGGTGTGTCATTGATCTCATGGTTAATTTATGATTTTTGCTTCTTTTCCATGTGTTAAATTACTTGGTTAATATTCTATTTTATATGTAATTAATCAAATTACAAATATATGACTCGAATGCTAAAACTATCTACCAAAAATTGCAAAGATATTGCAAAATACCACTTCTTTTTCTTGGGGAGGAGCTTATGTCCACTATGACACTTCTAGATGCCCAACTCAAAAAATTGCACCTGTAACCAGTAGTGCAAGGAATATAATACATACTCTCTCTCTCTCTCTCACATATGTATGTATAATTTTATGTATACATGCTATAATAATAACTATATTCCATGTGGTTTCTACAAACATATGTGTTAGTTATTGTGTTTATACAACAATGATTGTATTCATTAAAAGATCTTCATCCTAAGTTGACTAGACTATGTTCATTAATAAATCTTTCATACAATCACATTTGTACCATGTCACTAATGTGTTTAATGTAGGCTTTCAAGTAGGCACAACCCCTTCTCAATTTTATTATATGGTCTTGATTAGCAAATTCTTATTTTTCTCATGCTAAAATATTTGTACTAATCTATGAACTTATCCAATATTCTTTAAGTTAAATGGTGTTAGTCTAGTAGTTCCCACAAATTTGTCTAACCATGTATGACAAGACTATCTTGTTTAATGAGGTACTTTTAAGATAATTTTGACATTACATTTAGCGGATGAAATGTTTATTTAAAAAAAAAAAATTATAATTTTTTGTGATTTATTTAAAAATTAATTGTGTAAGATTAATAAAAAATAGTTTTTGTTAGATAATTCATGGAAGCTAGTGTATATACATATTTTTTTAATATTACTAAGTATAAGTAAACCCTATTCTTGCACACTTAGCCTATAAATTCATATAACTTCCTATTGCAATAATTTATAAGTCAATTTTACGAGGGGAAAAGACAAGCTCTTGGGTGAATATTTAACTATTGAATAAGAAGTTGTAACTTGCACCATCAAATTTAATTAGTAAATAAAAAATTACACATTCCATAAAAATTGCTCATCATCTTTTCACTCACTACAACTTATCATAATATACAACTTATCATAATGATACCCTAAATAAATATATTTATTAAAAGTTGTTAGAAGTTTGAACTAAAACCTTGCAGCATGAGAAGGAGAAACAACACTATTATTATTTAAAAGTTTTACTAAATCATTGAGTTGGTAAAAGTGCATAAATTTACCCCCTCTCTCATTGAAACGTACAGAGTTTTTGATTAGAATGTCATCATCACCGTCGGCTTTGAAAAATTATGACAACCGTCACAACTGCAACCCAACGAGTTACTATTTATTTATCATTGTCCATGAGTGATCAAAATCAATATCATCCATTCAGTAGAGGGTAACGCAGCATTCAGTAGAGTTGAAGTAGGTATTGTGGCAACGATGGAAGAAGACAATGGAATTAGGGGTCAAAATTTGCATAATTATGAGAGAAACTCCGTCCTTGAGATTATGAGATTTGTGGAATTAAGTGGAGGAATTATTCCTCAAAACCCAACAGCGGCAGTAACAACTGAAACTCGCGGAATTGAAGATGCGAATTTGGTGTCTACTGTGAGAGTTAACACAGTTCCCCCGGGTAACATTTATCAACACCAGCTTCTGGGAATAGAGAGTTTATCAGATGGCGTGGAGACAACGTTCAACGTCTCAGATTGAACAACGTTCACGGTCTCAGATTGAACGAAGAGAGCGAGGACTATCTCACAACATTGACATTCCCTCGCAACATAATTGTTCTTCGATGGATACAAGATTTTCGCCAACGCAGCGAACAATTAAATTTTTCCACTGAAACCCAAATTATATGGAATTCCAGATTCTCATGGCGTGAGATTAAACAATCTCTAGAAGAATATACGTATAACTTCGATTTCAGACATGAATTTATCGATGTTACCTCTGGAGAACAAAGCTTAAGTAGAAGTCTTTCCGAGGAGGAAATAGTGAATAATATTAGTGCAGCAGTGGATGGGTTGCCAACCATTATTATTAGCAGCAGCAGCGAAGAAAGTGAAAAGGGTGATGGAGTGATATGCCCAATTTGTCAAGACCCATTTTCCACTACACACCCTGCAAAACAGTTGTTGTGCAAACATCTTTATCATTCCAAGTGCATTCTTGAATGGTTTCGTCTGCAAAATTCATGTCCAATATGCAGACGTCAGCCTGCGTTGCATAACATTAATCCCCTTGCTTAAACACTATTTTTTTTGTTGGGT
>APFE030249206.1:6922-20857 GCA_000404065.3 Pinus taeda
TAATGAGCAACTTATTTTTTTTAATCTAGGAAATAAATAATATTCAAATACATTGGATTCATGTATACTAGGCCGCTTGAAGTTCGAATAGAGAATTATGTAATCGGATGGGTGGATTTCACTATGTTGTCATTTTCACAATATTTTCTAGTTGCCACAGTTTTGGTTTTAATCTTAATTCAATTTGTTTGAATTATGTAATTGGATGGGTGGATTTCACTATGTTGCCATTTTCATAATGTTTCACAGTTTTAACCTGAATTAAGTTTTTTAGTCCCTGCCTGGGACTATTAGCGATCGATAGATCGTTGACCTACCATTATTTGGTACTTTGACTAGTTTTCTTTTCGGTGTTTTCAGATTTTAACCTAAGTTTTATGCTCCCAATTTTATTCAACAAAATTTTATCCAAAGTTTTTGGTTCGGCAAACAATTGAGGTCTTATTGCAGCCTTCACGTTGCCTGATGCAAAAATATTGAACCAATTTCATTTTATCCAAAGTACGTTGCGGTAGGGTATGCAAAAATATTGAAGCAATTTCATTTTATCCAAAGTACGTTGTGGTAGGGTGTGCAGGAAAAGTAACTTTATGATTTAACATTGTTGTTTGTTTCTTTAATTATTATGATCGCAATTTTTTTACCACTTCAAAAACATAAATGGCCTTGTCTGATTTGTTTTACAAATAAAATTTGAATATTAAATTCAAAAAATAGATATTATTTGTTTATATATGTTTAATGTTAAAGTGGAAAATAGATTGGTTGAGTTGTGTGGTTTAGGAAATGACTATTTTCATAAAAAGATTGAAAGACTATATTTGGTGTAGAAAGTTGAAATTTTACTATAATTTGTTTCAAAATTAATTAATTAATAAATGGCCTTGTCTGATTTGTTTTACATATAAAATTTGAATATTAAATTCAAAAAATAGATATTATTTGTTTATATATGTTTAATGTTAAACTGGAAAATAGATTGGTTGAGTTGTGGTTTAGGAAATGACTATTTTCAGAAAAACCTGCCACGTTTCTTTGTGCATGTCCTACACCTTCTTTGTGCATGTCCTACACCCGTGTCCTTCTATTACGAACACTTTGAACTCGGTGGCATGCATTTTGGTATATATTTGTATAGTAGCTATACAGACCCCATTGCTGCTGCGATTTGATCCCTTCTTGATTAAGAGTTAAACCAAGTTTTGCTGCAGTCCAGAAGTAACCCTCTACCTCAGTGGCATACATTTTGGTATATATTTGTATAGTAGTGATACAGACCCCATTGCTGCTGCGATTTGATCCCTTCTTGGTTAAGAGTTTTGCTGTAGTCCAGAAGTAACCCTCTGCCGTATCTCTCCTTCGCTCCAGCGTAAGTTTCCGCCACCCAAAATTTTTTACTTGGGATTCATTCAAAAAGTAACCCTCTGCCGTAGCTCTCCTTCGCTCCAGCGTAACGTTCCGCCACCCAAAATTTTTTACTTGGGATTCATTCAAATTCTGGCATTTTGTTTGACAGTATGCTTGACTATTGCTGTTGCAGGTACGCATTAATGGAGGCGTGAAGAGATAGATCCATGGGACAGTTATCATTCATCCCTCTAGTTTTAAATATGCCCAGCTGCCTGCTCTGGATGCTCTACGGTCTGCCCATCATCAATCCGAACAGCATTCCTGTGACGGTCATTAACCTAGCTGGATTTGTTCTTACAACAATTTACATCGGCATATTCTACACATACTCCGACACAAACCAGAGGGTAAGCAAAGCCAAGCCACTGAAATCCTGATTTTCTTTTCTTCATGGTAACCCAGATACTCTTCCATCAAAGATTTTAAGGGCAAAGAAAGATCTCAATCAGAATTGTGAATATTTTTATAAAAATATTTTTCAACATTTTACTGTTTACTCATCTCAATCAATTCAAGTTATCACCAACATTTTTAAACTTCAAAGTAATTTTTCATTTTGTTTCTGTTAACAGCTGGAAATCTTGAAATGGCTGTGCACGGTGGCAGCAATCTTTGTATTGGTGGTGCAGCTGATCATGTTAGACAACAATCACAAGAGACGATCATAAAATGTGAGACTTCTCTGCTGTATATGTGGTGTCTTCATATATGGGTCTTCCTTGTGGGACATGGTAAGCCGTTCATTAATCGATAGATACTCTCCACTGTAAGACTCTACTATCTAGTATTTAATGATATTTGTATTCAAGGAAGTGAGGCTTTCAAACTAGTTGTTTTTGGTGAAATCTTTTTGGAAGTTTCCGTCAAGCTACTCTAGCGCGTGCCTCAACTACGTGACCGGGAACGCCCAGGAGCCTTCTCAGAGCTGTTGCAGCGGCCTCTCTAATGTCGTCAAAATGAACCCGATGTGCCTCTACCAGCTCTTTTCCGATGGCAATAGTGTCGGCGTTAACATTAATCAGACGGTCGCAATGGCTATGCCCGCCGCCTGCAAAGTCACCACGCCACCCATCAGCCTCTGCAAAGGTCCAGAATTTTTCTCCCTTTTTTTCACCCATAGAAGAAAATTATGAATTTTCTGACAGTGAATTCCTCTAATTTTTTAACTAATAATTTTTCCTCTAATTTTTTAACTAATAATTTTTCCTATTATTAACAGCTGTGGGCGTTCCCGTTCCTCCGATTAGTTCGCCTACGGCTCCAAAGACCCCGTCGACTGGTTCGACCGGTTCTGAAGGCCCTGTCGACTGGTTCGACCGGTTCCGGCGACAAAACGAAACCCACCAACACTGGTTCGAGTCCTGCCGGAGTCTCTTCTGCAGGCACTTTTGCCCCGACTGCCATCGGCCTGTTCTTAATGGGGCTGATTTTCTCCACAATTCCTTTGTGAAGACCACCTTGGAATAAATAAATTTATAATGTGTTCATTGTAATGTTGTTTTTACAGTGTGAAAGTGGGCTACTGCGTCGAATGGTAAGCAATTTGATTTATGCCGTGCTGGTCACAAGTTGAATTCCAGTGCTTACCTGGCGACCATAGTTCATTTGTAGGAAAAATGTCGACGAAAAACAATTAGTTGTGGTGAATCTTAATTGGGTATTGTTTAGGGATTATTGATCCAAGTTTGTATGACTGCGATTCAAAAATTTTCTGCTAATAAAGCAATTTGATAATTGTGCCACTGTTTAATTTGATAAATGCTGAGATGAGAATGCGTAATTTCACTTACACATTTTAATGCCTGAACATTGTTTTTTATTTTTCTAACTTGGAAGGATTCATTCTGAGTTTATTTTATTATAATCCCTCTAAATTTTTTTAATGAAATTTGCCTAGTCATTTCGATATTATGTCTTTTTCAGTTTTAGTTTGGCGATCCTTAGTGAGAACGCCCGGTTGCCATGGATATAAAATAACGTGCTTATTATAGATATATATTAAATTTCATAGACAACAGTTATATTTCAATCGGAAGGGTTTTATTTGGTTCACATTGTTCTGTTTTTGAATGGAAAAATGGAATTTTGTTTCACCAAACGAATGTATGCATTGATATAGCGATTATTAGTGTTGAGAATAATGTGCAACTATCTGATCTTTCTCTTAGCGCTTTACTCTTAGATACTTGGAAACTTATTATATTAAAGGAAAGAAATTATCTATATATAAAAAATCAATTAATGGTATAAGAATTTTTTTTTTTTAATTCAATAAAATTCATGATAAATTAATTTCAACATTGTGAATATTGTTTTTTTGTTTTTTAATAAATATTTAACATTTTCTCATTAATAATCCGTTGTCTTCATTAATAAAGATGACTTTTAAATTGAAAAATTAAAATCATTATATATGATTAAAGAACGAGAAATAAAGTTTTTATCCTTAATAGGTTTTGATATGTAATTTTGACTTAATGAAAGTTTTGGCCGTTGAAAAATATTAAACATTATTTTTAACTACTTGTGAGTTATAGGTCATTTTCATCTTGGAGATATGTCCTATTTTCAATTATCCAAATACAAAATAGATTAGTAACTTTTCATATTAATAACTTCCATGAAAAGCAAGTTTGAGACCCAAGTCGAATCATTTTCCTATTTTAGGAAAGAAAAATTATCTACTTTGGTTAGATAAATGAAATAACAAATTGGATTAGTTTGGTTGTGCAATATTCAAGTAAACCAAATTATGCTTGATTTATATGTTTTGAAAATGAAATCCATGACCATATATGAACTCTAGATCTTGTGATGTGTTGTGTGTATTTTGATTGGGAACAGCCAGCGGTTCGGCTTATTTCATCGCAGCAGATAAAGCCATTCTTATTTCATTGCAGCAAATGGAAAATCATGCGGACTACTGCCCCTTAAAGCAAACAACGAAATTATATAAAAGGAAGATCTGCCTGTGGTTGCCCGCTATAAGTTAGTTAGTTTTTCATTTTTTTTCCTCATGATAGAGGATAACGGATGATGACTTGGCTACCACCATCAAGACTCAGCTAGTTAGTTATATATAGACAATAATTATATTGGAATAGCCTAAGTACTCTTTTTATGCCTTTCACAACATGCAAATGCCAGTAAGCTTCGAATAAATTAAAATAGTTGCCCGTTCCAACTTCTGTATTTCTTTTTATAAGCAAATTCGTTGTCAATGATACCAACAACTTCCGTTTAGCATATCCCATAGTTTACGTAACTTTGTAATACTACGGAAATTATAAAAGTCTCTCAAACTAATTTTGTAACATTAATCAACATCGAAAAACAGCAGTAATAACAATATCAAATGGTTTTAACTTTTTGAACTTGGTAACTATGGTTTTTACGTATTTAATGAGAATGTCGTCTTTTTATCTTAGATTTTGGTTTTGGTTTAAATAAGTAATGTAATGTAAATATTTTTTGTTTGAATAAGTATTGTAAATAAGTGGGTCAACATTTGAGAAAACTATGCTATGTTTAAACCAACAGACAATATATCATCTGCTGGGTCTTGCCGGTATGTAAATCACAACCTATGGAAACGGGAACAGCATGAAGGTCGTTGTTTGTTGTGGCAGACCCCAGCAGGGACTACCGCCACGGCAGTGGCTCCCTTGTTGAATTATGTAATCAGTTGGGTGGATTTCACTATGGTGCCATTTTCACAAAGTTTTCTAGTTTCCACAGTTTTGGTTTTAACTTGAATTCAATTTGTTTGAATTATGTAATCGGATCGGTGGATTTCACTATGTTGTCATTTCACAAAGTTTTCTAGTTGCCACAATTTTGGTTTTAACGTGAATTCAATTTGTTTGAAATATGTAACCAGATGGGTGGATCTCACTATGTTGCCATTTTCACAAAGTTTTCTGGTTTCCACAATTTTGATTTTAACCTGAATTCAATGTGTTTGAATTATGTAATCGGATGGGTGGATTTCACTATGTTGTTATTTTCACAAAGTTTTCTAGTTGCCATAGTTTTGGTTTTAACTTGAATTCAATTTGTTTGAATTATGTAATCGGATGGGTGGAATTCACTATATTTCCATTTTCACAAAGTTTTCTAGTTGCCACAGTTTTGGTTTTAACTTGAATTCAATTTGTTTGAATTATGTAATTGGATGGGTGGATTTCACTATGTTGCCATTTTCACAAATTTTTCTAGTTGCCACAGTTTTGGTTTTAACCTGAATTCAATGTGTTTGAATTATGTAATCAGATGGGTGGATTTCACTATGTTGTCATTTTCACAAAGTTTTCTAGTTGCCACAATTTTGGGTTTAACCTGAATTCAATTTGTTTGAATTATGTAATCAGATGGGTGGACTTCACTATGTTGTCATTTTCACAATGTTTTCTAGTTGCCACAATTTTGGTTTTAACCTGAATTCAATTTGTTTGAATTATGTAATCAGATGGGTGGATTTCACTATGTTGTCATTTTCGCAAAGTTTTCTAGTTGCCATAGTTTTGGTTTTAACCTGAATTCAATTAGTTTGAATTATGTAATTGGATGGGTGAATTTCACTATGTTTTCACTATGTTGTCATTTTCACAAAGTTTTCTAGTTGCCACAGTTTTGGTTTTAACCTGAATTCAATTTGTTTGAATTATGTGATCGGATGGGTGAATTTCACTATGTTTTCATTTTCACAAAGTTTTCTAGTTGCCACAGTTTTTCTTTTAATCTGAATTCAATTTGTTTGAATTATGTAATTGGATGGGAGGATTTCACTATGTTTCCATTTTCACAAAGTTTTTTAGTTTCCACAGTTTTGGTTTTAACCTGAATTCAATTTCTTTGAATTATGTAATCGGATGGGTGGATTTCACTATGTTGCCATTTTCACAAAGTTTTCTAGTTTCCACAGTTTTGGTTTTAACCTAAATTCAATTGTTTGAATTATGTAATTGGATGGGTGGATTTCACTATGTTGTCATTTTCACAAAGTTTTCTAGTTTCCACGGTTTTGTTTTTAACCTAAATTCAATTTGTTTGAATTATGTAATTGGATGGGTGGATTTCACTATGTTGCCATTTTCACAACATTTTCTAGTTTCCACAATTTTGGTTTTAACCTGAATTCAATTTGTTTGAATTATGTAATCGGATAGATGGATTTCACTATGTTTCCATTTTCACAACGTTTCCTAGTTGCCACAGTTTTGGTTTTAACCTGAATTCAATTTGTTTGAATTATGTAATCGGATGGGTGGATTTCACTATATTGTCATTTTCACAAAGTTTTCTAGTTTCCACAGTTTTGGTTTTAACCTGAATTCAATTGGTTTGAATTATGTAATCGAATCGGTGGATTTCACTATGTTGTCATTTTCACAATGTTTTCTAGTCACCACAGTTTTGGTTTTAACCTGAATAAAATTTGTTTGAATTATGTAATCGTATGGGTGGATTTCACTATGTTGTCATTTTCACAAAGTTTTCTAGTTGCCACATTTTTGGTTTTAACCTGAATTCAATTTGTTTGAACTATGTCATCGAATGGGTGGATTTCATTATGTTGTTATTTTCACAAAGTTTTCTAGTTGCCACAATTTTGGCTTTAACCTGAAATCAATTTGTTTGAATTATGTAATCAGAGCGGTGGATTTTACTATGTTTCCATTTTCACAAATTTTTCTAGTTACCACAATTTTTATTTTAATCTAAGTTCAATTTGTTTTTTTAAGATATTAGTTAGTTCTCCATTAAAAAAATTAATTAATAGCTATAATTTCAAAGTTTAAAGATAGGGAAAAAATGATCATGAAAAACAATTTCATGCCATTAAATTTCTCAATTAAAAAAAAAAAAAAAAAAAAATAGCAACGTAAATAGTTTAATTTAATGATTTTATTTATTTATTTAATATATTGTAATACCTATATCCAACTAATTTAATTAAACCAAAATAATCTAAATTAATTATATAACTTTTTAAAAAACTTCCAATTATAAATGAAACCTAATTAAACAAATAATAATAATTTTTTTTTTGTAAGCTAAATAAGGACCTTTGATTTTCTATTTAACCAAGTTGAAATAAGTACAAACATTTGGTGGCCTCAACCCGCCCCGAAGGGAAATCGAGTCTGTTGACCACCTTAAGTCTTTATAAGCCGACCAGTAGCAAAAAAGAATAAGTCTGCTTATCCGTGTCAAATAAACGATATTGCCAAAAAGACTAATCTGATTTCCTATCAACATTAGAGACTATGGAAAAAACAGAACTTGTTCTTGGCAAACTATCAAGGAAAACTATGAGCACAGCTTGAAGAATTAATCTGCCATGTTATCAGGCAGAGTGCCTTCGTCTTTTGTCACTGGGACTATCTTCTTCAGTTGTTGTTGAATCTCCTCCAGCATGTTGTCTTGCATGAGTAGAGTGATCTGAAGATTCTTCATTTCTCTCCTCAAATTAGGAATGCCCTAAGCCATCTCTGCCATTTCCACTGCCACCTGTTCCATTGCCTTTGCCAATAATCTCTTCAATATCCAGTATACATGTAAGGCATGCTTGTATAAAGATAGGCATCCCCTGGTATTACCCGGGTCTGGAATCAGGTTACCCCAGTCTTCCATCTCTAGTTCTGAATCTTCCTGCAGTGCATTAGCTTCTAGTTCTTGGATTATCCTACAAATATCATTGTCGGTTCCTTCATTATATGATTTTTCTGTGTCTTGCACCATATGCTTCATGGTTTTCCTGCCACGTCTCTGGCAAACTGGAGATGAGGTTCTCTGTTCCTGTCTACTAGTTTGACGGCCTCTTCCTCTGCCCCTACGCCCTCTTCCGCAACCTGACCGAGTTTTTTTGTTCTTGGCAGTTGCCCTGCTTCCCTGCCCTATGTCGACGGATGTGTACCCTATTAATTCCTCACCTCCAAGCCCCTTAGTTTTCTTTTCCGGGTTCATTCCCTCCCCTTGTTGTTCTCTCTCTGGATTTTTGACCTTCCCCACTCCTCCTTTCCTCAAATGGGCTTGGTGAATCTGGTTAGGGGTCTTCTCTTCCTCCCAAACCATCTACTCCTTTGTCTCCGACTGCCCCTGATTGTTATCCATTTGCGACCCTTACATAGTCCTATCCTGACTTGTCTAGCTGCCTCCCTGGCTCAATTCAACCCTAGCCCTTCCCATTCTCCCCCACTCTGTCTCCTGACTGATATTAAAATAAATGAGCTTCCGGTCCTTATCCATTCGTCAACCTTCTGCAACTATTAAACCTCTTCCCGTTTCCTTAATCTTGCTTGTGATCTCAAAGAAAGCAGTGGACAGTTTCACGCATTCAAACCTCTTTCCTTGACAATTTGCAGAACGAGCCACCCATCCTCTAACTTCCTTTGTTTCCTTTCTTTTCCGCATGCATTCTTCAGGTCCGCCTTCTGCTACCCTTATTAATCCTGTGCCAGCTACATGACATCCCATCGTTTGATCGCCGCTCATCTTACCACCTTCCTCCATCATTTGATCACCATCGTTCTTACCACCTTCCTCCTTCATTACTCTGTCGCCTCTGCTCCTCGGGATTCTGCCTAGCCTACAGTTCGTTCCAACGTCCTGTGTAATTACACTATTGTTTGGTGGCCTGCATTGCCACTTTCCTACCTTCATTATTTTCCTACACGTCGCCGCCTCTTCCACCCCAATCGGGGGCCATCTGTATCCTTTATCATGACGTTGTAATCTCATTATCATCCCGAGTAATGATTAAATTAAGGGTCTCCCATCGTGGCTTGTCCATATGATTTGGCCATATACTATCTACCTTCCCATCCTATTCATTACAACCCCAGTTAGCTAGGAAGTCTGCTGCTTTATTGTCGTCCCGTCTAACATGGTTAATGATATTGTAGTCAATGCGTTTCATTATATCTGCCAGGTCCTGAATCAGTCCCGTCGTCCTCCAGCTCTTCACTACCTATTCCCAATCCTTTCCATTATTCAATTTCCTAAGCATCTCTATTACTAGCTGCGAGTCTCCTTCAATCTCCAGTTTTGTATACCCATTTCTAATTTCTATTCTGATGCCTTGGTAAACTGCCATCAATTTTTCTTCATTATTACTCATTATGCCTCCCCGATCATCATAAACCCATCTAGTTCATCCTTGATTGTCTCTGCAGATGCCTCTGAATCCTGCTGGCCCTGGGTTTCCTTTAGAAGCCCCATCAAAATTTAGTTTGATGAAGTTTTCTCGACGGCATTTGAACTTGGATGGGCTATGGTTTTGAATGCTCTGATTTCTTTTCTTTTGAGGATAAACCATGCCATACTCCAGATTTAGACTGGCTAAGATTCAGCCTTCTTTTGGGGTTGTTTTCCAATCCTCTTCCTCCCATGTATTTGCTAGAATAGTTTCTCTTATGAGTTTTTGGGTTCGCTTCCAAATCATCTTCGGCGGGTTGTCTTTGTCTTGAAATATTCTTTGATTTCTCTATTTCCATATTAGCCATATATTAAATCCCATTGCTAGACTCCAAGCTCTCCTAACCACCGGACTTGAGAATTGACCTTTCCCCCATTGGAAGATGGTTTGTTTGATGTCAAGGGGATTCCTGTTTGACTTTCCAAAAAGGTTCCTGACTTCTTCCCATTGTTGTTGGGCAATATGGCAAGAGTTCAAGAGGTGTTCCTACATTTCTTTATCCCGTTTGCAAAGGCTACATCTAGGAGGTCCATGGAATCCTTGCTTTTGTATCTAATCCCACGTTAGGATTCTTCCTTTTCCTACTAACCAGGTGAACAAAGTTACCTTTGGCCACCAATTGTTCTTCCATATTTGTTTCCACACTGTTTCATCTTCTTCTTGTTCTTGGCAGGTGGTTAGATAGTAGGCTTCCCTTACCATGAAAGTTCCCTTTGTGGATCTTCCGCATCGAAGTATATCCGGGCGTATTCTAATTTTGATTCTTCTTGATTCCATTTCTTTTTCAAATATCGCTTTTTGTTCAAGATTTTTGTTGTTGTCCCATTCTTCCAAATTCCTCCAGATTCGCCAGGTCTCATCTTGCCTTTCTTCTTTCCAATATTCGTTAACATAATTTAACCCCTCTGCTGTAGCCTTCTGATATGTATTTTGCAAGGCTTGTATCCCTATCATTCTCTCTCTTTGCTGCCAAGCGTCCTCCCAAAATTTGGCTATATTTCTGTTCATTATTTCCCAAAAAGCATGTCTGCCTATAATATCTTTGTTTTGACTGGCCAGGGCCCATATTGTGGATCCCCTTGGGACTTCCTCCAATCTAGGAATGCATTCAGCAGTTGTGGGAATATTGTATTTTTGGGTCCAAATATTTTTCCATAGATCTTCTCCACCCCTCATCCATCTCCACCACAGCTTTGCTCCTAAAACTTGGTTCATAGTGCATGGATCCCTGAGACCTAGTCCCCCCTCTTCCTTATGCATTATTAGGCCTTTCCACGATATTAAGGACCATTTCTTTTGTTGTTTTGGACCTCCCCAGATAAATTTTCTGAATATTTCTATCAATTTTGTACATACTCCTTTGGGAACCACCATTGCCAACGAGGATAGATAGGAATTGCTTGAAGAATTGATTTAAGGAGTATTATTCTTCCCACTATGTTCAACAATCGAAAGCACCAGTTTGCCAGTATGTTCTTGAGTTTCTCAACAGTTTGATGCCAGTTTGTTATCCTTAGAGGGTGTAATGCTAATTGATTTCCCAAGTATTTTGTAGGTAATTCTCCAGAGCGGAAGCCCAGAATTCTGGTCAGGTGGGCTTTGACCGCTTCTGCTGTGTTGAAAAGGAATGTGCATGATTTGTCATTGTTAATTTTCGTGCCTGATGCTTCCATGAAGAGGTCCAGAATTCATTTTACCCTATTAATTTATCTTAGTGAGACCGTACAAAAAAGCATAATGTCCTCAACAAATTGCTGATGAGTAATTGGTAAGTTGTTTCTCCATGGCCTCAGTCCTTTGGTTTTCCCCTCCCTCGGTTCTTTTTTGAAGTATCGTCCCAGTCCTTCCGCTGCAATTATGAACAAAAATGGGGATAAAGGATCTCCCTGTCGCAGCCCTCTTGTGGCATTGAAAGTTGAGGTTGGTGACCCATTTAAGAGAATGGAGAAATTGGGGGTGGATATCATATCATAGGTCCAGTTTACCCGTCTATTGCAAAATCCAAATGCCATTAGGATTGTTTTAAGGTAATTCCAATTTAGACGGTCATACGCCTTGGAGAGGTCCAATTTTACCATCATTCCCATTTCCTTTTTTTGTTTCAGAGAATGAATCACTTCCTAAGATACCACCAAACCATCTAGAATTTGTCTCCCTTCCACAAACCCAGTTTGTTCCGGGGAGATTATGCTAGAAAGAATTGGTTTCAATCTCTTAGCCATTTTATATATTACATTACAAAGAGCAATAGGGCGGAAACCTTGGGCAGTTTCCAAATGAGCCGATTTAGGAATAAGAGATAAAAGAGTTGAGTTTAAACCAGGCCATACCTTCTGGTGTCTGCAAGATTCCTCTACCACCTCCAGGATGTCTTGCCCTAGGAAGTGCCAGCCTGCTTAATAGAATTCCGCTGTAAACCCGTCTGGTCCTGGGGCTTTATTTTTTTCATCCCTTTCATTATTTCCTTTACTTCCTCCAAGGTTGCTTCCCTCATCAAGGCTAAGTTCTGGTCTCTCGTGATCATTCTTGGGATTTCATTGCATACCCTTCCTATAGCTTCTTCCCTATCCTCTTCAGGTTCAGTAACGATGTCTTTAAAGTATCTGACTAGAGCATGCTCCATTCGCTCATGTTGAGTTATACATTGCCCTTCCTCGTTTTTGATGGAGAAAATTATATTCCTTTGCCTGTGTTGGATCATGGCTTGGTGGAAGAACTTTGTATTATTTTCTCCTTCATGAAGCCAGTTATACGAGACTTTTGCTTCCATAATATTACTTCCTGTTTTCTCCATTCTTCAAGTTGGTTTATTACTATACCTTCTTCTCTGCTTTTTTCCTCACTTTGACCTTCTGATATAATTTCTTGTTGCAGCACTCTCATTTTTTGCTCTAAACGCTGCTGCTCCTTGAATATATTCCCAAATTTGTCTTTGTTCCATTTTTTTATTTTTTCTCTAAGTTCTTTTAGTTTTAGTTGGAAGGTTTTCATCTTGCTTCATCCTCTTTGTTGGCTTTGGGTCCACCATTCCTCCACCTTTGGCCTAAACTGCTGATTCCTAAGCCAGAACACTTCAAATCTAAAGGGACGTCTTTTTGGGCTCAATTTAATGTCAATTTCTAGTCTAATAGGCTAGTGATCTGATCCCATTGCGGGAAGGATCATAGTTTCTATGAATATATCTCTGTTTATAATTTTCTTCGATATTAAAAATTTGTCCTGTCTCGATGCTATTTGATTCTTGCCCCCTCTCCTATTGTTCCATGTATGGATCCCATTTATTGTAGGAATGTCAAACAATCTTTGCTCCGATATCATCTCACTGAAAGCTTCCATGTCTTGGTTTTGTCTTTTTGATCCTCCTCGTTTTTCCATTGCGGTTGTAATCATGTTAAAGTCCCCACCTGCAATCCATGGCATCTCTGGGAACAACCTTTGAATTGTTTTCATATTTTGAAGAAAGCTTCTACACTCACTTGATAAATGCAAGCCATATACACCTGTAAGGATTATCCATTCTGACGAACCTATCATTCTAAAAGTTCCTTAAAGGATTCGAGGGAGGCTGACCCAATTTTCAAATTGGACTTCCTCAGGGTTCCATAGGACTGCTAGCCCTCCTGCCGTGTCTACCGCATCCTGACCCATTATCTCATAATGAGTATTAAATCTTCTCATTATTTCTTCCATTTTATGGGTACTAATCTTGGTTTCTTGAATTATCATTATACTAGGTTTATCCCTTTTCAACCTATCCCTCAGGTAACTTTTTTTCCTTTGCTATTAAGACCTCTGATATTCCAGCTTGTGATTATCATTTTAATATTTTTGACGGTTGTTGAAATACCTCTGAGAGAGGTATGACTCTTCCTGAATTAACCAGCATCTCCTCTACCACTTGAATGGTTTCACTCATTAGATGCCTACCTCTTTTCCTTCCTCCTTTTCCAGTACTTCCCAATCCAATACTTTGAGACCCGTGTGCTCCTATTTGTTCTGGTTGACTTGCGGAAAGTACTCCTACCTTTTCCTTGTATTTTTGGAACATCTCTTTATATAATTGTTTTTGTTCTTCTAGTATAAATCTTTCATCTAGGTTCTTCCATTCCTGTAACAGTCTTCTCACTATTCGTTCCTCGTCACTTCCTGTGTCTTTTTGAGGGTCAACCTCCATTTGAGTTTGTTCATTTAACAGTTCCATATTCTCCTCTTCCCCTCCTTGTTCCATGTTTATCTGAATTGAGTCCTGTTCTTTTGTTTCTTTTGATAGTTCCATAAGTTCCTCATCACTTTCTTCCTTTTCCATCCCCCTTTCCTCTTCCTGG